>CAXKVX010002479.1:0-53978 GCA_964058865.1 Eleocharis quinqueflora
TCGGAGTGGTGTTTGGACTTCGGAGAATATAGGAAAATTTTCGTAAAGGGCCAACCAGCAAAAAAATTTAACAGATAAGGCCAGAGGCATTCTAAAATTACACAGAAAGCCAAGAGCGCAACTAATAGTCACGTCCCTAAGTGTTGCTGACAATTTTTTTGGCTAAATTATTATTATTTATACTCTTTAATATAATAATTATTAGTTAGTACTGATATATAATTTTTGAGTATTTGTTAATATATCAATAATAGTAGTATATTCATACAATATTTATTAGAGTTAATATATCATCCCCCCACTTCCTGTCCCCCTCTCGCGTCCCCCGCTACGCGACAAACAGTTACATGATACAGTATAAAGACTTGTAACATTTAATATAAAGACATTCATGTTAAAATGGAGACTGCCAAATAAAGTATTATGTGTGCATTTCTTGAGAAATGAAGACTGTCAAAAGTATAAAGACTTCGAATGTTAATTATAAAGACTTCCATGATACAATATTCATTGCAGTATATAATTAGTAAGGAAATTACAAATAAATACTACATGTCTTGAGAAATGAAAACTTGACACTCAATATTTATTATAATGAATCCAGTCTAATAGTATAAAGACTGCTACATTTAAGTATAAAGACTTACATTCAGTATATAAAGACTACTACATTTGTCGTATATGGGGGGCGTGTAAGGGGGCTTTGTAAGGGGGGACAATTAGTAGCTTCCTATTTATTATTAAGCAAATTAATAATAATTTCAGTATACAATAAATTTTTAATATATGTATATACAATATATTACAAAAAATAATAATATTTTAATAAAAAATATATCAATAACATTTTTAATAATAAATATTTTTAATGACAAACATTTTTTAGAACCTACTACTATTAATTGTCTCCTAAACTTTCCGAGAAATACAAATGGTGTAGTGGTAGGAGGGTTTGGTTAAAGGCGCTTGGTTTGACTGAGAGCATGGGTTTGAACCCCCCTGCCCACCATCTTTTGGAAATAAATCAGGGGCGCAAGTAATAGTTGCGTCCCTAATGTTCACAGAGAACCAAAGCATCTAGAGAGTAGTTTGGATGGAAATTAAACAAGGGCGCAATTAATAGTTGCTCCCCCATTAATCAGACTTCAATTTGAAACAATTAACATAAATTGATGATATATTGAAGATATAACAACATGAAAGTATATTCTCAAACCACATAAAGATATAATAACATAAATTAAAGTTCATAAAATCCTCAAACACAAAATATTTTGCAATTGTCTCCAAGATAAACATACATATCAAAATGCTTGAGATACACATACAAACTAATTAATAAGGCATAAAACAAAATTACAGAATCTTAAACTAAATAAAAGAACAAGCTCCATCATCTCCTTGCTAATTACATGTGATAACAAAATTGAAACCAATGTTGTTTTGTGAAATAAATAATAGTAGTATTACCTTCGTCGTTTGGGGGTGCAGTGCATGTGCGCTTGCTGACTTGTGCCCCCTTGAGCACAACATGCTACGATACGAGAACAATGGATACATGTTAGTTGCGGTTTTTGACAAGTACATGTACCTCCGGGCACTTCTAACCGCACTGTATGTATTCTATTCCCTTTAATCTTGTTCCCAACAAATTTTTGACCTGTTTGAACCTCATATTTTCGCTCGATCCGGTACGCTCGCACCATATGTGTATTTCCCCTTAATCTTCGCTCATCTAGTAACGCTTGGATTTTGGAGGAGAAGAGGAAACCTTGTTCAATTGATTTTTCTGCTTTTCCCCTTAATCTTTCAGCAAAGTATTTGACCGACTTCAACAAGAGAAGTCACCGGTAACTCACGTGCTTATTTGAAAACATTATTAAGGCCTCCTTCATCGAATGAAAGAGTCCATAAGTCAAAACGCGGTGCATTATTCCTTTCAACATCGTTCGGATCCCTACCAATATCCTCAAGCCATGTTGCAGCGTCGGGGCATTTTTCGTGAATACAATCGAGCCTCATTAGAAACTTCCTCTTTTGATTTTGTTTCATTGCTTGCCTCAAAATCTGTGTTAATTTTTTGTTGGTAAATTCTTTTGTGAAATTTTGAAATATGTGCATTGAACAATATCGATGAAATGCATGTCCATCTTGGGTGCTCCAACCCAGGTCTGTAGTGCCTGAAGGCCTGATAAATGTGTACCGTCAATTCCTATAACATGTTTGCAGTGCTTGAAGGTCTGTATTGCCGGACCATATGCCCAACACACTGTTTGAAATAATCTTTCATTTGGATCATTTGTGGGGGTGGTAAACCACTCAATCACTGTACCCGAGTTTGTTCTTTGTATGGCATTAAGTAAGGGCACGATTAAATCATAAGCTTGCCTCCAACCTCCGAACAATTGCGTGATTGCGATCTCTTTTGCACGCCAACACTTAAGATAAGGAGCCTTGAAATTATATCTCTGCTCAATGGCAATCTTGATGTCTTTTATAGTAAACCTGACATTTCTCTTAACACTTTCTCTAATAATTGCACCCCCTAAGTTGTAGGGGACAGGTGGACCCCTCATCTGAAAAAAATCGTGCAAAATTCAGACTTATCTGCAAAAAAGGCATCTTCTTAGGGTCGCAAGTAATAGTTGCGCCCCTAAGTTAATTCAGAAAAAATGGTGAAAAGTACTTAAAAATATAGTATAAATATACATATATTGAAATTATTATTAATTTGCTTAATAATAAATATAGTATAAATATACATATATTAATATACATATATTAACAAATATCTAAAAATTATATATTAGTACTAACTAATAATTATTATATTAAAGGGTATAAATAATAATAACTTAACCAAAAAAATAATCGAGGCAAATTAATAGTATTATATTACAACTATACATATATTAAGAATTTATTGTATATTGAAATTATTATTAATTTGCTTAATAATAAATATTGTATGAATATACTATTATTGATATATTAACAAATACTAAAAAATTATATATTAGTACTAACTAATAATTATTATATTAAAGGGTATAAATAATAATAACTTAGCCAAAAAAAATTGTCAGCAACACTTAGGGGCGTGATTATTAGTTGCGTCCCTAAGTGGTAGGGCCCACAACTGAAAAAGTAGCTGCAGAATGTCTTGATTTCAGCAAAAAAAAAGAATATCTTTAGGGGCGCAACAATTAGTGGCGTCTTTGGCCTTATGTGTAATTTTTAGGGTGTCTCTGATCCTATCTATTGAAATTTTGTGGTGCTTGACCCTCTGTAAAAATTTTCCAGAATATACGAACAGAACCTACTCTCCTCTCCGTTCTTGCGAACTGGAGATCAGCAGCAGTATATACAGGAATTAGAAATTTATTCTTTAGATTCCTTGTCTTCCCTGCCTCAATTTGTGTTTAACTGGAGTGGACAGTATCGTGAATACTTCACAGCGGGAAACTTTCCCGCTATACCATTTTCCGTTCCGGCGGTCCCAAGAGGTTATCTGCTGCTTGTGGGCCCACCCGCTCATAGAACAAATGATTGATATATTAATAATCATACAGTGTTTGTGGAATTGTGGATGGCTTCTATTTTGATTTTCTAACGACTGATTTTTGTAGGAAGCAGTTTTTCTGTCGCGCAGCAGATATGAACGGTTCAGATTTTCTGCGTTCTAAGTTATGGACGGTTCCGATTTGATTTAGAGGTCTGATATTATAAAGTTTAGCTTGCACGAATCTCGATGCAAATCAAAGATTGAAATTTGCTGCACATCACGCACAATATTTACTACCTAGAAAAAGTGCTAGAAAGTTCTAGTTGAACAGCAACAAAAATCTAGAAATAGTTACTGGGTCAAAAATGGAGCCGATTATGCATAGAAATTTACAACTCTTGAGAGATACAGAAACAACACAACAAGGGAGGCCACAATTTAGAGTTCTTTCACATCCCAAGTTGAGAGAGCAGTTTGTGCCACCTTGGGGTCTCTTCATCGAAGATATAAGTTAGCTTAGATACCAAGACTCCACTGCCACCAATCTACAATTACCAAAGTATACCCCATGAGTGAATTGCATCATTTAACAAAATTTTAGCATTGTCTCTAGGGTCTAATTTCCCCCACTGGAAAGCTATTAAGTCTTTAGAATAGTAGGGTAAATGCATGAATACAATACACCTTCCATTTCAGGCATGACCAAAACTAATACATGTTGACTATATAGATACTAGCTGACTGCCAGTTTCATAACAGATTTTTCACTCTTTTTACTGCAACTTTTAATTCCACAATCGATGATAATCTAGGTCGAACATATATGGAAATGAGCATTAATGCAAACTTGAGAAATTAATGATTCAACTGAGACAGCCGCAGTAGAAATATCTCAGGACTAAGAGGCCAAACTAGATCACTTAGCAATCGTTATTTTGACAATCTTGGCGTGAATTTTCAAATAAATTCATAGAAAATTTGAAAATAGAAAACAATTTATAAACATATTCTTGCAAATTGATAGTGTTTTTTATTTCATGCAAGTTCGGGTTTCATTTGATTTCCTCTTGGAAATAACTAGAATGTTTTGTTGCCCAATTGTATGACATATATGAAAACTGAACAAATAAAAGAAAGATGGCCAAACATATATCTGAGAAGGCTGCTTAAACCTTTTTAGGGCAACTCCTTTTACTTTTCCCTTTTTTTTGGGAAAAAAGGGTATCATCAAGCAACTAAACACAACAAGTTCCTTAGTCTAGTCACTGAACTTGACTCAGTAGTTCAGATAGATTGGTAGAAACTTAACAGATAAAGTTCCTTACAGATCGGAGTTGCTGGATGGACTTGTAAAGGGACTTCTGAGGCACCACAATGTTGATCGCATAATACTCAACTTCTACCTTGCCGTTACGAAGGCAGTAAACTGGACTGACGGTGGGCCCCTGTTGACATTGCAACAGCATGCCATAGTAAGTACTGGTATTTAATTTTAGTGGCATGTAATGTTTCTGAAAATCTGAAGTACAGGAAATTTAGTCTAATAATTTGGGACCATTACGATCTATTGAGTACCCAATAGATCATACTGCCTTCAATCTTGAGACATGAAGGAATCACATGTAAAACACAACTTACATTTGTATATTTCTACTACACTTGCTTATTGAGACTTAAAAACACAGCATAGCCATTCAAAACTAAAAAATAATCCAAAACTTTGCACCTTGCTGTACCCATGAAAATAGATATTCACAAGTTGTATGTTATCCAGGGAAGTGCTATTTGTCCATAGAGAAAAAGCTAACCTGTAAGCCAGACAAGGATGTTTGGCTGAGAACTCTCTGTGCCACTTCTTCAGCAGTATCACCCCTCATGTTTGCTGTTACCTGTTGTACCACGTAAAAACAATGCAACTAAATACTAATAGCAAGAGTTATCAAGAAAGAATACATTGTGATTAGCCCATGGAAAAATTGGATGCATACCACTTAACTCATCTGTTAATAGATACTTCCTCGCCCAAACTGGAAAATTAGATTCTTTTACCCAATGCAACCAATTAATACATCAAAGAACCAACTACTATTGAAATCCTCTAATTCCCACCTTTCACACAATAGGAGTTCAAGGTCAGGAGCAGTTATGTTCTCAAACAAACCTAAGTACAAAAGAAAAGAGAAAATGACTCTTGACAGGTCATTTTTCTTACCACCATTACCAAGGAAAATAAAATTTTGCCATTTCCAAGGTTATTCAAGTGTTTAGTAATTTGACTTATGTTTGGGGACATATCAAATGGTACACATTTTTTGGGTAAATTGCTAATTTGAAAGCTTTGATCGGAAACTATGAGAAGCAGATAGAAATGATGGGGGATATATCCAGTTTTGACTCAATATGATGAAGATATGAAATAATTTCCAAACCATAATCTCTCCAGTGGCTCTGAGGTGGGCCTCCAGTCTCTCAAGCATCTCATGAGTAATCTCTAAAACTCCCTCACGGCTGCTTAATGACCTCTTGTTAGCTACAAGCACTGCCTAAAAAACTTTTCTTGTGTCATATCTAAGTTTGTTTATTTGTCTACCCAGAAAATTAGTTTAACTAAATAATCTTTCATTTGAGCTTCTGAATTATAATTGCTTATTTGCAAGAAAATCGGAACCCTAAACATCAACCTTCACTGCATTAGATGTTAACATTTGCTAAAAGGACTCTAAAAATCATCACAAAAAGAATAGTTGAAAAATATTACTTGGCTTTGTAAAAAAGTCCCGCCTTCAACTTCTTTCAAATTATTTTCACGCAAGGTTGTACCACTACTGACAAGATCTACAATAGCATCAGCTGTGCCCATCTAGAGAATCATAAGCAGAAAGTGTTAAAAACAGGACAAGAATATGCACAAATAAAACATTTAAAGACTTAGTACACATGCAGGAGTTCGTTCAATCCTGGTATAAAAGAAGTGATAGAGCAAATACATATCCTAACAAAATATGTATGGAACACTTGTCTTGAAGATATAAAATTATGCCTTATTCCATACTAGCATAATAAAAATAGTTTGATCAGGTAATCTTAAAATAATCTTTCCTTTTTTTTAAAGGAACAAATGCTTTGTTGCTGTTGAAGGGTAGTCATTTTGCCTAATCTTAATTTATCACTATCCGAAAGAACTCACAGCAGGATATGATTCCAATGCTCCATCAGCTGTGGTGATAACAACATGCTTTAGACCCTTCTCTTTCAAAATTTTTGGTCCCAACTGTTATACAAGGAAAAAAAATTGTATATAAATAAAATATTTAGTACCAAAACCAAGAAAAAAGGTATTCAAATATAATATACAAACATGCATACATATGTAAACCCAGTGACAACCCGCAGTGGTCTCTCCACTGTCCATTTAGTCATCCTTGATAATTCATCAATGGATTTTACATTTTCAAAAATACCCTCCTTTGGAATCTGATCAAATTAACAGATTTGTTATAGTACTCAGCTATATAGGGGTAGAAAAATGAAGAAATTCATAAAATATTGCAAATTTAAGTGAAGTTCATGTACCGCAAGAGCTAAGCGACAAGCTCCATACTCAAGTGCATCATGAACAATTATTAAATCCTCATTTCCCTGATAAATGGAAATCGGAACTATTTTGTTATCTGATACTTTAGATAAGCACTTAAGAGGACCAATAGGCTCATACTAAATGGTTGGGAAGCTTGGGAGGATAATCACAACTATAGATAGCCAACCCACACAGTATATATCAGTGGGTAACAGCATGGTACCAACCATGCAATTAAGCCAGGATGCTGGAGCAGTTCAAAATTAAGCATCACCATGCAGTTGAACTTCAACTCTTAAGCCATTAAACACAATGAAAAAGAAAAAGAGAAACCAAAAAAGATAAATGAAAACAAAAGAGAACAGAAATACTGAACCTACACTGGCTGACACAAGCTGGCATACTGGTATGGCACAGGAACCAACAATTGTATGATATATTGCATTTTTATTTCCTTTGGAGATCTACCTGCCCATACTCGCAGAATGTATCATAACCTACAAAACCAAGATCTAGATCGCCTGACTGCATCTTGCGAATAATATCTTTCGGCCTTTGAAACCAAACCTCCAGGTTAGGAAGCAGCAAAAGCAACAATCAGCAATCATAAGTTTCATAACCTCTAAAAAAAGGGCAGTCCGGTGCACGTAGCTCCCGCTTGTGCGGGGTCCGGAGAAGGGTCGGATCACTTTGGGGTCTTTATACGCAGCCTTTTCCTACATTTCTATAGAAGAGGTTGTTCCCACAACTCGAACCCGTGACCTCCTGGTCACAAGGCGACAGCTTTACTGCTATGCCAAGGCTCCCCTTCAAGTTTCATAACCTCTAACAAGTGAAAATTAGCACAGGGAATGTTATATCAGATGCCATGAGAAGGAAATAAAGAAGTAAATGTTTCATAGAATAACTGAAAGGGATAAAGTTTCAGACCTAAAACAAATGAGAGATCATAAATGTTCGTCTTTATAATTGAAGACTTGAAGTGAATATCATGCAAAACCAAATACCAAAATTTCCAGATAACCAATTGGTATACAAATTTGAAACTTAACCAAAACAATTTCAAAAGCAACAAAAAAATAAGGTAAATACTACCAGTGGAATGTCAGCCGTATACTGTCTGGGATTCAGCTGCCTGACAGTCAATTGACAACTCTGAAAGAACAACGAAACAAAGTGAGAAAGGAAACCACACGCACACACACAGACAGACAAGTGACAGCACCACGCGTGCGGAGATTACAACAAATACCTTCAACAGATTTAGGGTTTCATCTGCCATGCGACCCTTACTCGGGAGCCCAAGGCGTACGACATTTCGTTCCACCTGCGCCGTCGCCGCCGGAGCCACATCTCCGGCTATGACGGTGACGGCGGAGCAATGCGCAATTGCATATCTAGTAGGCCTCCTGAATCGCCTCGGAGAAGATAACGACTGAATCACCACTGTCAGATCCAATACAGTTGCCATATTTCTTTACTCGAAGGTATGTAAAAAGGTGAATGAAGATTGAGTTGTTGTTATGATTTGAGATCAGTTCGATTCGCCGCGTTTTGCGTATTTTTAGTATATATAGAATAGAATAGAATAGAATAGAATATAGATAGATCTGAATTATGAAGAGAAGAGGTATGCTGGGGTCGAGCAATGGTGTGGGAAGAGTTGGCCTTGCCCAAGTGCCGCTGCTTTCTTCTGGGACCTAGATAATAGTATTAATAGCTATCCAGCTTTAATGGAAGAAGAATGTCTGACCCACTTGTCAGCTGTCAGTAAAAGTTGCGGTGTAAGCGGTTGTTAAATATAATGTCTGACCCAAGTTCATCGAAAATTTCAAAAAAGAAAAGAAAGATTTCGACTTCAAATATAATAGAATATTCTTCCTTCGTCTATCTCCTGCGAGAAAATAAAGAAGTTATGCGGTGAGGTCAGGCATTCAAAGTAGTGAATTAATAACGGGGCGGGTCGGATACTCGTGGATCCGTTCGGATTCACGATTTCACGGATTCATGGGTACGGCGGGTCCACGGGTACGGCGGGACGGGTATGCACGGGTCGAACTCAAAACTCTCAATTCGACCCGTGATAAACCCGGACGGGTAGGGTCC
Source organism: Eleocharis quinqueflora (assembly GCA_964058865.1). Lineage (NCBI taxonomy): Eukaryota > Viridiplantae > Streptophyta > Magnoliopsida > Poales > Cyperaceae > Eleocharis > Eleocharis quinqueflora. Next base: position 9,189 of record CAXKVX010002479.1, read on the forward strand.
GGGCAGGTCCAGACGGGTCAGGTCGGATCCGTCCAACTTTTCGATTTTTTTTTTAAAATTTTAATTTTTTTTAATTTTTTTTAATTTTTTCGATTTTTTTAATTTAAAACTGCACATTATTTTAATATATATATATTTTTTTCGAATTTTTCTGATTTTTTTGAATTTTTTAGAATTTTTTTTGAAATTTTTTGAATTATTTGTAATTTTTTGTATTTTTTTTGAATTTTTTTGAATTTTTCACGGATCCACGGGTCGGGCACGGGTCCAGACGAGTTTGGAGGATTTGGGGCCAACCCGACCCGTGCTAGATCCGTGGATCCGGAATCCACGGGTCGGATCGGATCTGAGCACGAGTACGGGTCGGGCACGGGCGGGTAGACCCGCCCGAATTTTTTGAGAACACTAATTCAAAGTTTTACTCTCAATATTGATATAAATAATATTTTTTTCATTAGTTTATAAATATGAATAAGATTTTTTTCCGTTAGCTAGACGGATAAGAATACAAATAAGAGTTATTTCGTACAAGTTAGCCTATAGTATAAATATAAAATAATATATAAATATAAATAATTATATATATATCTAATTATCTATTTTAAAATCTGTAAAAATAATTAATTTATTAGTAATTTAAGTTTTTAGGAGATCATCTATTATTTATCATCTTCTCGATAAAACTCTTAATTTTCAACATAATATTAACGTCTGTCTCTTGAGTTCTAACAAAATCATTTTCATCCAACTAATTATTTAATTTTACCATCCTCTCATTTAATCATTTTAAAAAACTATAAGTATAATTATAATTCTAGTATAATATTTCACATTATATATTTTTTCCTCGATAATATATATGCACTACTTGCTCTCATGTTATGTTTGTGTTTATGGTGTATTTGTGTAAAATATTATTTATTTACAAAATTAAAAATATTATATTAATATTACTTGTATCGCCCGTTATCCGTTCGTTATCCTATAATTTTAACTAGTATGGATAAAGTAAGAATAAGTCAAATTTTAATGGGTAATAATTTCAAACGGATATGAATAAAAATACCATAAAAATACTATATGCTAATTAAAAAATAAACGATTATATATTCAAGATGATATCTAATAAAAAAAATAAAGGTACATATATATTAAAGGTGAATGGTTATAATAACAAATACAATCTCTTCCATTGAATATTTGTTGTCTGCTTCACAATTCGAATACAACTAAATAACTAATTATTCATGATTAGTAGAAACATCAATATACAAAAATTACACAACTGAATTCCAATTTGAAATTCATTTTATGCAACCCTCACTCATATCCAACAAAAGATAATAAGTTAATAACTGATTTGTATTAGATAATTAATTTGAGGCCCTCATCACAAGTTAGAATACTTGAAGGTTAATAGAAGCTGAATATTTGCTTGAGATTTATTAGGCTTTATAAAATCGACATAGTAGATAAAAATTGAAGTTTGACTAATTATTATTTTAATTAGTATTTTTTATTAAGACGTTTACAATAAGAATCCAATTCTGCCATTATATATGCACATGAGTTCTGAATTAATTATTTTATTCATCAAGATAGGATGAAAAAGAATATATGATTTTTTTTAATCATATCCAAGCTTCAAATACATATCCATTTAAAACTTGATACTACTAATTACCATTTTAAATTACTTGTTGTAAGTTTGTTTTTCTTAGTTTAACATCAATTCGATGGTTAGTTTCAACTCGTTTTGGACTTTTAGTTATTAGGCAAAGGCCAAATCAGTGAGGAACAGACCCATAATATATGCTGAATTTACCTAACCTTTATTGAGGGGTTCTCGCTGGCTCTTTAAATTACTATTAAAAATATAACAAATTTTATAAAAATTCTCATTTACGAGTATGGAGACTCACAACGGTGTTATAAGTCTCCAAGAGGGAGATGTAGGATGTTTGAAAAAAAATTTGGCTGTCATCGACAGGTGGGGACTGGCACCAACCTGAAGAGGGGCACACCAACCGATGTGGGCTGCCATCGGCCTGTGGGAGGGTTGGCACCGCTCGGTGTGGGTCGGCACCGGCCTATAGAGGGTCACACCGTCCGATGGGAAGGCTGGAAAGGCTTGACAAGGCCCGACACCAGCCGGTGGGGCTCGACATCGGCCGGTGGGGCTCGACACCGGCCGGTAGAGGCCCGACACCAAGTAGTATGGCTTGCAAACGGCCTGTAGGGCTTGGCACCCGCCGGTAAGGCTTGGTATCGTCAGTGTGAGGCTTGGTAGAGGCCAAAAATGCCCGGTTTAGTCTCGTAACAGCCTGTAAATTCCAGAATAGTCTCGTAATGGCTTGTAAAGCCCAGATTCGATCCAGAACGGCCTATAAAGCCTGGTTTGGTCCCAAAAAGGCCGATTTGATCTTAGAAAGGCTGGTAAAGCCTAATTTGATCTCAGAAAGACCTGTAAAGCCCGATCTGACACATATCTTAATCAAATTCATTGAATGTGTACATAGTGTACATATACAATGCATATATATATTCTCCACAGGTGCAATGTACGATATTTTCTGTAGAGGCACAAATTGTGCAGGTGTGTTCTATACAGGTGCCAGATATACAGATGTGTTATGTAAGGGCACCAAGGGTACAGATGCTGATGAAGTGTTGTCTTTATCATCAGATAAAGGATATACACTATTTAGATGTTATATATATATGCATGTGACCAAAATAGAGGGGTTAAGTTCCGAGATAGAAAATTCTAAGTAAATATCACATAATGATTACCCTGATAACACAGTTGTGGAGTTTAGTATTTGAACTGTGAACGTTATTGTTTTTCGTTCATCCTGTCAAGGATTGTGATTGAGTTGTACTGACGATATGAAGAAGCGTTTGACTCATTCAAAGAAATATGTAAGAAAAAATAAGTCGGTTATGTTCAATATTTCCGCTTCGATAATATGTGATACTTATATTTAGTTTGTTGCCTGAATATTTTCTTACAAAAAGTTTATACATTTCTCTGATGTGCATAATGGCTGATCTGAAACACATTACTTATTATTATTCTAGAACAACTATTTTATCAGTACATACGATATTATAAGAATCACATGGTTTAACCATAAAGATTTTAGCAAATCAAGAATGTGTGTTGGTTAACAATTGTGATTAGAAAACATTTGGATGACGTGTAGTTAGCCTTAATTATAAAAAACAATTTTAAACAAGATCATATGCGGGACTGTCAATAGCTGATCGTTAAATCGTTTTTCATTTTGTTTCGTAACGAATAAAACGATTACGATCAAAGAAATTTCTTTCATTTAAATAACAAATAGTTAGCAAAAATATATTGTTTAATTCGTGATCGTTTTTTTCGTAGTTTCGTTTGTGACTGTGTATTATTAGAATTGTTTTGATTCCAACAAAAAGAGTTATGCTGAGAGAAGGTGATGAGAGAGGAGATGAATGATTGCTTGAAAAATGAGATGAAGAATTTGATTCTTGTGTATGGTTAGAATCGTCCATCATCAGTTTCTGATTTGTTTTTAGTGTTATTAGAGAGGAGATGGTTGAAGAGCAAAGTGAAGGAGTTCGATCATTTTGATTCATTTCAATCGTTTCGATAACAAAACGGTTAACAAAATAAAGTTTCTTAATCGTTCTTTAAACAAAATGATTAACGAAATTATCATCTTTCGTGATCGTTTTACCCATTTGTCAGTTCCATATGAAGGAAAAACTATATGTATATTTCTACTTGACACAACAAAGCGTATTTCACAAGAAAAAATCACTTGCAAGTTGTAATTGATGAATTTTGAATGTGCTTTATATGTGACAGAAATCGCTTGTAATTTGGAATTACAGGACATAAATCACGTATATGGGATTGACTGTTGGGACAGAATTTGCCTTTAAATATTAATAATTTCGATCAAAATATTGAATACTATAATAATAAATATATTTTACAACAACAACGTCTTCGATAGATTGAAAATGAAATGAAATTAAAGTAATTAATGGAAAATCGATGTAAAGATTGTAATATTACAAATAATAAATAACGAGTATGTTTTCAATATTAACAAAAATAATATAAATAATATAAATAAAATATAATAATACTTAAAAAATCAAATCGGTGAAGATAAATCAAGACGACCTCTATGAAACATCATATTTTGAAAATTTTGCAAAATTCTTCTATTACCAACACTATCGAACAATTTTTTTTAATATTACAAATAAATAAGGGAGGGAGTGACAGTGAATTAATTCATATTGGAGTCATTTTGTCATAATTTTGCTTGATAAAAATAAATGATCTTGGATTAGCATTAAATACTTATGAGTAACTAAAAGAGTTAGGGAGGAGTTTTTCAAATTTTGCACCTTCTTATATTGCTTTTGAAGTTTATTCATCCTTAATGCACACTGAAAAAAATCCGACAAGCTAGGATCCATTAACGATAATCGAGGATCATGCCAAATATAAATAACATATACTAATTAGTATTGATTATAGCGCTAAATGTTGAATTCAATTCATGTAGCGTCCTTTTAAGATTAAAAACACTAACGTTAAGGTGCTGCTGTCAAGTTGATTAAAGTGCTAATTCAGAAATAATTCAAGATCAGACACAATTTCTAAATTTCATTGAGTCTATGTGCAATTTTAATTACTAATTTAAGTTAGCATACGAATCTAAAGCTACAAAAAATAAAAAAATAAACTAAAATTGATTTACTATGTCAAACTACTGGACCTAGTAAATAGAAAATTAATTACTAATCGAGTCGAACTATGTCCTAAAATCAAGCTAATTCGACTCGACCCCTGATAAATTAAATAATTAGTATATGGATGAGAAAATCATTACGGGACTTCAGATTCAAAAGTCCGACTGAAGAAATCAAAATTAGACTTACAATGTCCATTACTTATCGTCATTTTCATTTTAATATAATATTTAAGACACATATTAATTTTATTTTTTTGTGTAAACACCAATTTTTTTCCAAAAAAATGGAAAAGAGAATATGAACTATATTATAGCATTATTTAATTAGCAAGGCACAAGGAGTTATTGTTTGGTAGCTGCGTGTAACAGATTCTTATCCTCCATAATTGTCAGCTCTATCAGAAAACGATATTAACAATTTTTTTGTTTGAACAGTAAACATCGCTGTAATAATTACTGTACAAATTTAATTGAGGAGACCAGATATTTTTCGGATCCTTTCAGAATGCAACTGCTGTGCGTAAAACAGACTCATTTGGAACCATCTTCCGTGCCATTCCGCAACTATGTGGTGTGACATTTTTCAAGGAAACATAAGGTTCTGTTGGGAAGCATCTCACGCGTGAAAATGAACATAGAAATTGAATTGAAAATCACTGCACGCGTGAGATAAAAAAATTTGCGTGGATTACAGTCGTGGATTACAGTCGAACAAGACCTAAAGGTGTTAAGTTTAAATAATATCAATTAATTGAAAAAAAATATTGTCTAGCTTAAAAAAATCAAGGTCTTTATCTAGATATTTTGCTCTAAGGTTCTCTCAGTCAGTGATCGATGACATTGACATATATAACCCTGGCCGAGATAATTGTAGAATATATTAATTAATTAAAGAAAAATGTCACGTAAATCCCAAATTCGATACCGTCATTAATATCCACTGGACACGTTCAGTTGAGTTTCGACGAAAATTTTATGATTTATATGCTAAGTTCATTATGTTATTTTGTTATACTTATGATTTATTATGTTTTTGTTATTATGCATGTTATTTGTATTATTTTTCATGTTATTTACTTGTATAATAACAAAAAATAACATGCACAATAACAAAAACAACATGCATAATAATTAGAATAATTTTTCAAAATAAATGCAACTGGATTCGTCCAGTCTGCATCGATAAGCATAGCGATCCGCGTTAGTGAGCGTAGCGACACTTGTTTTCAGTGGAGCGTCCGATCAATTATATGCATAATAACAAAAACAAAATGCATAATACAAAAAACAATATGCATCATAAAAATACAACATGCAAATTGAATTCAACTTGACCTATTTTGTTCGTTATATCAGCTCCCTTAATTAAATCATACTAATTTCCGCAAAAGGCCTATTATATGGATTTATTATATTTAAAAGCGGCTACCGGCGAAAATTCGACATTTCCGAACTTGAAAATCTCCATTTATAGAAAGTTCCGTTCCAAATCTTTTTGACTTACAAGTGGGTCCCACATGATATCAGGCTAATAAAGTAATTTCATCACCGCCTCTCTTTCTCTCTCATCTGGGGGCCCTTTTTATCTCTGCACTCTGCTCCATCATCGAGAGACGAAGAGAGGAGAGAGAGAAACCATTGATTTTGAACGCTGGGGCGATTTCCTTTCAGCTAGGGTTAGGGTTTCTCCGATCTATTTTAATTTCCCAGTTTATCTTTACGATTTTTGCTTGATTTCAATCTGATCTATTTATCTCCTTTTTTTGTTTCTTTTCTTGTTGTTTGTTTTCTTTTTATTTATAGCAAATTTCGTTGCAGAAAACATTTGCGAGAGGAAATCGCCATCGATAAAGGCTTAAATCTTTAGTCCGAAGCAGGTATTCTTTTTATTTTTTTTAATTTGTTGTTCTTAGGGTTTGGAGGTTTGATCGCCTTTTGCCCAATCTCTTCGACGCCCCAGGATTGTTTTTAAATGTTCTCTCTTAAAAGGTATAAGAGCTGATTTCTATTACGAAGAAGGTTTAAACCTTGACATGAAATCGATTTTGGAAAACGAGATTCACTCCTGAAGTAGTTTATATGATTAGTTACAATTGTTTGAGAAGAAATCAAATTCAATATGACATGCTTTCGACTATCCTGATAGAAAATTATTTTCATTTTATATAGCAAAGTTTTTTAATTAGAGTTGTGGATTTATGGACCAAAAGGGTTTGAATGAGATAATGGGTTTGAATTTATAAGGGGTGTCAAATTAATTGCATAAATTGGGAACAAAAGTTGAGAATTGAACTAATTCTGACAGAAAAAAGCCCTTTTCCCCAAGCAGAATATAATGAAAGAGAAAGAATCTACCATGGTACTGTTTATTGAGAATGTGTAGGAACTTTTTGCTTTGAGATTTTATGGGGAAAGTTGTAAAACTATCGTTGGTACTTGGTTATGTCTGATAATGTCACATGTTTGCGGAAACATTACGAAGCTAGGTTCACACTGATCTTAATAATTTCTCACTTTTTCTCTTCAGTGTAATCAACAAAATGGAAAGGAAGGAGGAAACTGGATGCCAGGCTCCAGAGGGTCCCATCCTTTGTGTTAATAACTGTGGTTTTTTTGGTAGCGCCACGACAGCATACATGTGCTCCAAGTGCCACAAGGAGATGCTTCTCAAGCAACATGCATCATCCTCCATAGAAACTCTTATTAATGGGTCTACTTCTGGAATGGTTACTGACAAAAATGGATCCGACTCAGTAATAGGCATGAAGGACCCAGTAGTTGTCTTTCCTTCCTTGGCGGAACCGAAGACCTCCATTTTGGTTAGTTTACTGTCCATTTCATCATTGGTGATATTTTTAAGGTTCTTAACTGGGCTTGACTCAGCACACAGTACTTTGAATGTCATGAAACTGTGTTAAATAAATGATCTACTATATAGTGCTGTCATATAAATGATGGGTGTTAGGCGCAATAAAATGGCTCATGGTGGGGCATCTAATAATGAGTTGCTACGTACCAACTAAAGCTTCAAGCTCTATCTATAACTTATAAATGATTAGAAGATAATTCTAGCTACATCTATCATTGTGTATATTTCTTAGCTTTTTTTTTTCTGAAAAATGGTATAAAAATTACTATTTCAAGTTGATACATTTCTAAAATAATAAAATGTTTCCTCAATAAATCATGTTTTGTTCTTTTTTCAGCTTCCTGATTCTGTAGGCTCAAGTGAGGGAAGCTCTGCTGATGTGACAGCAACTGCAGCTGAGTCGGCAGAACCGGCAAAGGAGGGTTGTCCAAAAAGGTGCTTCACGTGCCGCAAGCGGGTTGGGCTCACAGGCTTCAACTGCAGGTGTGGGAATATCTTCTGTGGGGCCCACCGCTACTCTGATGAGCACGAGTGTCCGTTTGACTACAGACGTGCAGGCCAGGAAGCCATTGCCAAGGCCAACCCAGTTGTCAAGGCTGACAAGCTTGACAAGATCTAGAGAGACCAGGAATGGGGATTTCATGATGGGTTTTGATAGGATTCCAGAGTTTGAACCTGATGTTGATTGTTCTCCCTTGGGATCTCTCTCGATCACTCTCTAGAATGTGATTTGAACGTCTGTGTATGTTTGATCTCTCCCTCCCCCTCTCTCTTCCTCTTTCTCTCTCTCTGATTTCTGTCGGAGTGATGTCACTGTGTGTTATGGAACTTCAAAGTTATTACCTACATGCATTAGATATAAGTGTGTTTGTGATGTAATGCGCAGTAAGTTTTCTTCTTGGTGCTTGATTTATGTTCTGGTAATGCTAGTTGTTTGTAAACTTGTAGCTGTTCTTCATTTTAATAGCAGTCTGCTTATTCCTCTTTAAGTTAACATTTTAAGGCTAGTCATATGATTAACAATGTTTGAATGGAGGTGAAAGAGTAGGGACTTCCACTATGTTTGGGTGATAGGAGGTGAACGGAGAGGGAGATATGGGGGAAATGGAAGAAAAATACCAATCTTTGTATTCTATCGTTTAGTTGTTTGTTTTTTATGTCAGCAGTCCCTTAATATTGGTATTATTGGATGTATAAGATTCCATCTACTGTCAAATGAGAATTGATAAATTTAGAAGATCTCTTTTGACATGGTGGTAGTAAAGTAAAAAGAAATTCGTTTTAGTTAATTGAAAAACTTCGTGCAAACTCAAAGAGCATGAAGGTTTACGAGTGTTAGACTCATAACATATAAGGGGTGCAAGAAATATTCGTAGTTCGTGGTTCGTTTGTGTTCGACTCGTCAAAAATTCATTATGAATTCGTTCGTTATCAGCTCGAGCTGTTAACAATACGAGCTGGTTAGCTCGTTAATTTAACGAGTCGATCTTAAACTCTGTCCACGGTTCGTTAACGAATCACACATGTTATATAAAGTTAATTGATAAATATTAATATCTAACTTCAATTAGCAATAATTGAAGTACAAGTTGCACAATATTAATTAACATATAGTTTAGGGGTGTCAAAAATATTCGTAGCTCGTGGCTCATTCGTGTTCGACTCGTCAAAAATTCGTTATGAATTCGTTCGTTATCAGCTCGTTATGAACTTGATCGTTATCAGCTCGTTCGTTAAGTAACGAGTCGATCTTGAACTTGACTCAGCTCGTTCGTGTTCGACTCGTTTGCACCCCTAATAACATATGAATAGAGTTTTGTTAGCTAATTGGTTTGTTCATTTTAAAGATTATACTCATCAAAACAAATGAAAAGAAATAATTAGATCTAAATATTCAGGTATAGTTAACAGAAAGTTGTTTTTTCTATTCTGAAATAGGTTATGTTAAATGAACAATTGTTTGATTTAAACTTATCAGTCAAGATAGGGAATGGAGATTCAGTATTATTCTAACATGATTGTTGGTTTGAAGAAATGCCTTTAAAAAAAAAGATTTTCTCTTTTATATATAGTATCATTGCAGATTCATTTACAGTTCACCTTCAGTAGACATTGTATAGACAGATACAAAGAAAGATATTTAGAGATTAGAAATCTTTTTCATAATTTTAAATTACTCTTCTAGTAAATATCAAATATTTTGAGAATGAAGTTCACAAGGATCTTCTCTGTTAGCTCATTTTACAAATGATTGGATTTGGGGGAGAGCGGAGTCCTCGCAGCGAAGAGGAAAAAAAAGGGGAAAAAGGTGATTTCAAAATCGAACTCTAGGTGAGGAAGGTCGTGCCGTCGGTTACTGGGACAATTCGTCGGCCTCTTTCGGCCTCCCTCTTCTACCCTCCTCCATATTTTCTCTCCATCTCCTTTTTGTCTTTTTTCTACTATCACCAAAACCGAGAGCAAATAGTTGTTGGAGAAGAGAGAGATGAGGGAATCGCTCAGCAGGTTCTCCTAGTGATCGCTTCTTGCTCCGATCTGACCTCGTATTCGCTCAAAGTCCTCTGCCGTGAAGGAAAAGACGAGGGAAATCAGACCGTCAATTCTTCATAGTAGTTGTCTCTCCTTTTCGACTCGACCTTACGTTCCACCTCTCTTTTCCTCCCCTTCCCCTCAGCACCTCCTGATGGATTTCTCCTCAATGGAGGCGGTACGAAGCTCCAAGTTTAGGAGGCGACTGTGAGGAGATAATCGAAACTCTTAACCATAACCGGAGGAGATCCGCGATCTACACATCCAATGGAGTTGTAGCTAGACGGGCATCGAGTCCTTACAGATCCAACGAGGCTATTAGGAGGTGCGAGCCCCTACAAGCACAACTGGACAGCATGGTTCGGCGACAAGCGCCAGAGATACATGCGGTGCCGGTATTCACTAACAAGGAACATGTAAGTGGGGTGTACGCAAGACATCTGATGATGGTAGGTCGTCAAGGGCTGTGTTAGGCCGCGACGAGCGGTGTAGACTGCAACAGACAATGAAGGTCTTGGGAGCCCGATAATGATTGAGAAGAATCTCCATATCTTCTCAAAATCTAGGTTTTCTTTGTAATTTATTTTTAGTTCTTTTGTTTCGTATTTTTTCTTGTTTCGTATAATATCTCACATTTTTTTCCTACAATAAAAAATATCACATTTTATGTGATCGCATATATGGAATTTGGGAGGACTGATCTTCCATCTCTTACTCAACAAAAAAAAAAACAAATGATTGGATTTTGGTGGAATACTATGCTCAGAATTCACATTCCTTTGGGATACTAAAGTTCCTTTAAAGGTTAATTTTCTATGGTCAATTAGAAAGAAACTTTTGACTAAACAAGCCTTAGTTAACAAAGATTTAGACTTAGACACATGTTATGTTTTATTGTGGAGACATTAAAGCAATATATCATTTACTTATTTCATGTCCAGCAATTAGAATTACATGAAATTGGATTGGAGCTTTTCATGGTTTTCATTTTAAAGGCAATAGTATAGAACATCTTTCAGTGGAGTAACCATTTTTTTTAAAGATAATATAGTAATAGTCAGAGGTGCAATTTTATGGATATGATGGTTATAAATGAATGCTATTTATTTTAGAAATACTAAATATAGATATTCAAATTATCATTGGTTCTACTTTTAGAAATAGATGAATTGCATTCTACTTCAACTTGCTTCATCATGGATAACTTCATAGAAGAAAATAAAGACATGGCTTTAGGAGGTTTCTTAATGAATAAAAATATTGGAATTTCTACACATTACATAATTTTTAAAAGTTTTTGCAGAGAATGATGATTCTCTCCTTGAATCTGATGACTCCGGACATGATAATTCTGATTTGAAGTTGAATCTGATACATGACGAGGAGGTCTCTGATAGTGAAGAATTATTCAAGAAGAAGGTCTACCTAACTGAAATGGATGTGTCAAAGGATGAACAAGGATAATTTTTTTCCTTTAATCCAAATCCAAGTTCATGATAGTAGCCTTGTTTCTTCAGTGATATGATTTGGTTCCATTTGGTGAAACTTTGTATGTGTTGTGATGATTTGGTTTGTAATATTTTTTATGGTAAACTAGACAGTGTTGCAAAATTGTAGTATGTCTTGAACTGGCTTTTTGGCACAAGTAATTAATGGTAGAATTTTGAAAAAAAGTTAATGTAGAAATTAGATTGTTCTAAAATCTTCCTTAGTGTAGGGAGTTTTAAAAGTTATATAGGTAATATGGTGGGAAATATTTCTTCTTGGAAATTTCTTTGCTAGATTTTTTTTGTAACTGTCTTGAAATATTTCAATAAAATAAGTGAAAATACTTCACTTCTGGATCAAAAGAGTTATTGTTTGCTTTTATTGTTACCGTTGTTTGTACCTCGTGCATATTAGATGAGATAAGGTAATCTTATTTTTGTAACCTAAATTTAAGATTTAATTATTTTTGTTAATTCATTAGTAATTTATGTGAAATTAAAATTTTATTGAAACTATACGTACGCGCTCACGCTCCGCGCGAAAAATTACAAAAAAATCAATGGCAGAAAAAAATGCAAAAAAAAATTTGCAAAAATTGAGAAAATTGCTACGGTGAAAACACTATTCGTAACCACTGTGGCTAAGATTCCTAGTTTTATTTTATAACTCGTGTTTATTTATTTATTCATTCAGTTCATTCATTCAGACAACAATTCTACTCATATCAGTTCAACATGCTTGAAGTTTAGAATGTTCAAACATTCTAATTTATGTATCTATATTTCTTTGGTAAAAATTAGCTATATGCTCACTGAAACTTTTGATATTAAACTTGCCCATCAAAATATAATATTCGTTATTTAAGCACTCATCACTTCTCAAATATTTTTATAGTCTCCATAATTAAATAATTTGAATTATATATTGATTAATTTAAAAAAACTATTATGTCCTTGCCTTGAAATGGAAATAAAAAGGAAATGAAATTTTTTACAAGCTGTTAATAAGCAATTAACTAATACATGACAACCGTAGTTGTGTTCTAAATTTGTTTGTATTCCATGTTTTGTTTGTTTTGGATGTGTAGGCACCGGGTCACAATTGTCGTTTTAGAGATAAAATAGTCATTCGTCTTTTTAATTGATAATCCAACTTTTTTTGAGAGAATAATCCAACTTTGTTGAAATGAGAACTTTATTTTAATTGATAATTTCAAACTTTATTTTTGAGAGAATAATCCAACTTTGCTGAAATGAGAAATTTTTTTAATTGATAATCCAATTTTTTTTTTTGAGAGAATAACCCAACTTTGTTGAAATGAGAAATTAAGACATTAATAATATGAGACACTTTGATTTTTGGAAGCTGATACATAGATACCATATTTGATACCAACTATTGATATTGAATTTATTATGCACCTTTAGTTGAGTTATCGTACATATTATTTGAGTTATTATGCTTGTTATTTTTTGTAATGAAATAGTAATACATGTTGTCGATTTTATTATGCATATTTAGTTGAGTTATTATGCATGTTATTTTCTGTAATGAAATAGTTATACATATTGTTTTTTGTACTGAAATAGTGGTTACCACTTATAAATGAAGTACTATGATCAGAAATACTTCTCATACTACAATATGATGCTTTGTGGTGATGGTTACCACCCATAAACAAAATAATCATATAAGAAACACTTCTCGTAGTAGGATAAGATGCTTTATGATGTTTTCTTTTTTTTATTACCACCCTTAAATGAATTACCCTGATCAGAAACCCTCATAAATTATGTATTCGTAATGAAGTACTTAGATGGGTACTTTATGCTTATTTGTTGTGTTTTAGTAAATGTTTACAATATTAAATGAAGTACTCAGAGAAGAAACTCTTCTCGTAGTAAGATATGACTTTGTGAAGTTTTCTTGAATGGTTACCATTCATAAATGAAGTACTCTGATCAGAAATATTTCTCATAGTAAGATATGATGTTTTGTGATGTTTTTTTTAATGGTTTGTGGAGTTTTCGTGAAAGGATACCACTCAATAGTAGGATATGATGATTTATGGAGTTTCTTGAAAGATTGTCACTCATAAATGAAGTGCTTTTATCAGAATCACTCATAAATTAAGTACTCGGACATGAAGCAGTTAGAGTGGTACTCTATCCTTCTCGTAGTAGGATAAGTTATTTTGTGGTATTTTATTCATTGTTTACAACATTTAAATGAAGTATCCAGAGAAGAAACTCTTCTCGTAGTAAGATATGATGCTTTGTGGAGTTTTCTTGAAAGGTTATCACTCATAAATGAAGTACTCTGATAAAAAATTCTTATCATAGTAACATATGATGTTTTGTGGTATTTTTCTTTAATGGTTTCCACCCATAAATAAATTACTTAGAAAGAAACTCTTCTCGTAGTAGAATAAGATGCTTTGTGATGTTTTATTTAATGGTTATCACCCATAAATGAAGTACTCTGATTAAAATCGCTCATAAATTAAGTACTAGAACATAAAGCACTTAGAATGATAATCTATGCTTCTTCATGATATTTTATTTATTGTTTACAACACTTAAATGAAGTACTCGGAGAAAAACTCTTCTCGTTGTAAGATATGATGTTTTGTGGTATTTTTTTATTTGGTTATCACTCATAAATGAAGTGTTCTGATCGGAATCACTCATAATTTAAGTAGTCGTACATTAAACACTTAGATTGGTAATTCAAATAATACTTGACCTATTATATCCATAATCAATTATCCAAAAATTTCATCTTCTCCAGTGATATTTGGAATCTTTTGGCTCTTGAGAAAACTTGAACTTCCGGTCAAAGTGGACGACGACCCTTAGTTCTTCAATTTATTTTTATTATTAAAAACTTTATATCCAGAGTTAGATCCAACATTAACAAATATTTCTCCAAAATATTTCTTCTTCTTTTTCAATTTTGTTAATTATATACGCACAATAACATGCATAGCAATGTGTAAACTCATGAGTGAATTTAGAATTTTTGTAAGATGAGTTCAAATTTATAGTTTTTTTAGATATTCAAAATTATGCATATTCTTAAAAAAATCATATTATAAATCTATTTTTTAATATTTACAAATATATGATTAATTTTGAATTTTTTTGTCATTGGTGCAACTGACCCCCTAACACGCGTGGCTTCGCCACTGTGTGTATCGATAACGTATCGATGAGCGCATATGTATATCAGTTTCCTACTATATAATATGCTAAAAATATACTATATTTACTCCCTCTCAACTCTTTGAATTTCAAATTTTAAGTTAGTTTTCGAAAAATAATAATTTCACTATATACCGGCGCCTCTTGTAATTTTGCTTAAGCTTTGTCATTGTTTGCAATGATGAGTGATCGGAAACATAAATTTTCGAATAATACTTCTTATTTCTTTATATATGTTGATTAACAAATCAATTGTCACAATATACACTTTTTAAGTTGATAAGTGATAATTTGCATTCTTTATACATGTAGGATTGTTGTATATAAAAAAAAAACAAATATGTTTGGTATATTGTATCATGGGATTCTGCTGTCATTATTTCGATGGCAGGTTAATTATGGCAGCAGATTCAGATCGTTGTTTTAAATTTTAACACTGTAGATTTGAATCAGAAGATTTCATTATTTTGTGAATCTCACCTATCAGTCACTAAATGACTACATATTACCATCGAAATAATGACAACTGATAAGTTTACTTGTATCCTATACAAAAGAAATCAGCAAATACGATAGCGACAACAATGTAAGGAAACGACGTAAGGACTGCATTTGGTGCTGATGTCATCGTTGAATATTACAACATATTTTACTTTATTTATGTTAATAAGTGATAATTTACATTCTTTCGTATAAAAAAATAACAAATATGATACACTATTTATCATGTACCAAAACAAAAAAAATATATATATATAATAGCGAGATCAATACAAGAAAGAACGCAGAATAGTATAACAGGTTAATAAAAAAAATAAAAATTAAGAAAAGCCAACCACTCAATTGATCTCTTAAAATCAAACAAAAAAAGCTTAACACATACACTATCGTAGAAATTAACTTTATTTTTATATTAAATTAGTACATTCGATTAATATTTATTATGTATTATTTTGTATATTAATTAAGATTTCAATAAATGACTTAATTATACGCAAGTTTTATAATAAAATTATTAATTTGAAACTTTATACATTTAAAATAAATAACGAAGTTGATATCGGCGACAATATCAATAATGATATCTCGTAACATTTTTCTTAAATTTTAGAAATCGAGACCTTAGTTTTTATCAAATTTAGTGTGACACCATGTACAAAGCAATATTCAAAATCTTGACGATTTAACAATTTTTTCACAATTCAAGAACAACTCAATAGTCTTGCAAAAAAATCTAACCAAATAAAGAGAGGTAGAGAGAGTAGGAGAAGTCCACACATGATATAACGTGGTTCTATCAAAGCTTCACAACGCCTATTCTACGAAACCTCCGGGCCAAATACACTATAACAAAGTGCTTACACAAATCTTATCCAAAAAACAAAACAAAAACCCTAACAATACCTCAAAAAGGACCTAAGTAATAGTCTATACAACGATCCTCAACGGACCTAACAAAATAAACAAGATCACACACAGATTTAAAACAAACTATCATGAATAGAAAATTAGAGAATTATCTATTCTAATAAACATTCGAAAGCTCTAACAATGAATAGATGATGTTTTAGATGCTTGAAGAATA
The DNA here is from genome assembly GCA_964058865.1 of Eleocharis quinqueflora. Lineage (NCBI taxonomy): Eukaryota > Viridiplantae > Streptophyta > Magnoliopsida > Poales > Cyperaceae > Eleocharis > Eleocharis quinqueflora. The sequence continues at coordinate 25,623 of CAXKVX010002479.1, forward strand.
ATGTCTTAGTGCTCTCCCAAAATCATTACTTCCATTATAATGAGTGTGCGACTCATTATAACGTGTCTTGACCTTTACAGTTTTGTCTCTTTGCGTACGTTCCTCTGACGTCATGGACTCAACAACTTTAGACTAGTGATGACGAGTTCAACTCGTTATGATGAGTTCTTCGTCCTTTTTAGCAATGTACCTCTCGGGTTTTTAAGGACTTGGTCATTTTCTTCATACCTTCTTGTTGGTGAAATTAAAAAAATTAGATAAGAGCCAATAAATTGTTAGGATTATAATCTACACAATTGCAATTCAAATGAGTCCTTGTAATAGATAAGATAAATAAAAATAAATAAAACATGATGGACATTGGTAAACTGCTCATGCATAACTGGACGACTTTGAGGCCCCGTTCGGTTGCATCCCATTCACGTGGGATGGGATATGGGGGATATGGGATCTCACTAAATCACTTTATACACGTGGAATTATTAAGAAAATGTTTCGAAGTGAGTGTTCGGTTGTATCGTGTGAACAATTGTGGAAAATTACTTATCTTTCTTAATATTATGATATTGATGCAAATTATCTTACTTATTATTATTATTATTATTATTATATATTAATTATTTAATAATAATAATAAAATTTAAATCATGAATAATGACAGTTTTTTTGTCGGTTTTTTACATAATTTTATGTTGATTAATCATTTATTAAAATAATGCATGAAACATTGAAATTTAATAATTATTTAAAATTGGTACACTTAATGAAAATAAAAAACTTTTAATAAAAAAATAAATATAAAAAATTGAATTTATAAAGAAGCAAATGAATATATCAAATTCATCCAATAACAATTCAACATATGAGATAATTATAAAAGAGATTTTATATTTAATCTTATATATATCAAATTCATCCAATAACAATCATGTGACAGAGAGTTTATTATTATTATTATTATTTAAGCGAAACTATTGTTGTAATCCAACTTTACTATATTTCCTGTATTGAAGACAATTTGTTATCATTTAACTAAAATAATAATAATATAGATATATTTTATATTTTTTAATGTATAATCAATATTGTTAGCAAAATCTGAATGCATTAATGCATTAATTTAAAATTAAACAAAATTAATTAAAGCCTACAAAAATATTATTTTTTTGCACACATGCTACAAGTTAATTAATGCAATAGTGCAATTGAATAACAAAATATAAACAACTTGGTATCACTAAACATGATTGATTAACTTCATACTAAATTATGAAAGAGTCAAGAGTTGCTTCATGAGAAAATAAAAATTAAGTTATACAAATAATTTTTTTCCCATCGTTTTATGAAGAGATGGGATTATGAATGGGATTTTATATCCAATCCCATATGATTGTAAATAGGTAACCGAACAAATATGGAAAAATTTTGTGAGATCGAAACAAAATCCTATCAATCCCATGAGTTTGGGTGAAGAACGAACAGGCCCTGAATGTTCTAACTAACCAAGTTACATAAGAATTTATCAGTGATTATTACAATTTTGCTCAGAAAGAATGGTTTTAACAACAAATGGTCTTTCGTTTGATCTACAGACAATCCCAAATACATCTAGACAAAAATGAGTGCATCACATTTCTGACTCGAACCCGATATTCCAAAACCCTTCAGGGGTCAGAGGAGGAGCATAACGGTAACGATGCCTCGACACCCCCTCATGATGCTCACATCTCAGACTGTTACCTATACCATCGGCACATTGTTCTCTCCCTTGCCCATTTTCTGGTAAAACTGCATCATAGAATTTCTTGCACTGCTTGCACTCGATCCCTTTCAAATTCTCTCGGTCAGCCTTCTTTCTCACTGGCTCAATGAATTTGAAGCACTTTTCTTTGGCTTGAATTGTAATTTTGTTTGAAGTCCAATATTGAGTCTCCTCATCAGAGTTGTTAAAGTCCATATCTTGTGGTGGTGGAACCTGAACAGCCTGAAAGAATTTTACTTCATTATTATTTTATTAAACTCAGGTGAAGAACAGATTGTTATGTTCCAGTGAGTTTGTACTTTGTAGGGGTATTGGTATCAATACTAAATGGCCAAACAAGTAATAAACTTGGCAAAAAAATCCAATCTAGTTTACCTAACAGGCTAACTAGCAAATACCTGCACTTAGAGGCGGAACAGTAACCTGTCAAATTAGGTTTGTGTCAGGTTAGAGGAGACAACCAGTCAGGAAAATTTGAGACGAGATCAATTTTGTGCTTGGATCATTCATGTTGGGTAATTTTCAGGTCTAGGTCACTACAATTTTGAGAATTGAACTTTTTGCATCTTTCAGGTTGAGTGATTTCTGGGATCTCTTTAGATTGGATTTCAGGTTGCGTTGCTCAAATGCATAAATTGCAGGTTTTGGGTAAGTTGACATGATTCAGGTTCTTTTCAAATAAAAATGTTATGTTGGGTTGGACCAGACCAGATTCAGAGTTAACCCAGTGTGATTACACATTTTGCTTTCTACACATGTACGTGGTACCAGAATATCAAATATTACTATGTTTTTGTATTGAAATGAATTCCATACTGTTGGTTCGTCCAGAGGAAGTTTATCTCTGCATGGTCCTTGAGGCACTGGAACACCACAAGCTGAACTTGTGCTGCTTTTGTCAGACTTTAATGTTCTTGCCATCTCAATGGGTGTATTGAGGAAGTCATCATGCGCGTCTGGGTCGGCCCCACATGGTTTCTGTTGTGCCCTGGTGTCCCGCCACGTGGTTGGTCGCTTTTGGCCTGATAAGGTTTCTGTTGGTTTAACAGAAGTGGACTTTGGATGAACTCTAGGTGAAATAGAAATTTTGTTGGTTTGGGACCACGATGACTTTTCATCATTGTCTGAAAGAAAACATAAAATCATGTCTAATGCAAATGAGACGCAATATCGAGAAAGTGGCAAAAGATAACGACAGCATAACTGGAACCAAACAGCAGAGTAATACTCTAGATTTAATGGCCAATTGCAAACTTAAACCCCACATACATTCAATTAAGCTAAACCATATAAACAACGAAAACAAAGAACCAAGTACTTATAGGTAACTATTCAGATAGTCATGATAGTAAAGTGACAGATATAATAGATCAAAATATAGTTTATGACTTAAAGATTTGAGACTTAAAAGTTCTCAATAACTTGAAGGACAAGACACAGTATTTGTGTCCATACCAGCCAGTATTGAACCGTACTGGTTGCTTACCAGAAGTGCCATTTTGGGGAGACCGAGTGGAAGCAGAATTGAGACTAAGCTTTGACTTTCTCAGCTCAGTGTAGGGACTGATTTCCTTAGTATCAATTTCATCAAAATCTGAAAAATACATTGAAAAGAATTGAGGACTTAGTTTGGTAAAATACAAAATTAAAGGAATATAGGTCAGCAAATGATTAAAGTACATTGATTATTTCTACATTTTCAGGATGTCCAACATTGGATACTATCCTTAGTATACACCACCCAAAAACTGGATAGGCCACCAATCTTAAACTTATTTTGTCTGAGATTTGTATTCAGCATAGCCAAGCTTTCATGTCTAATGGCTTAATTTGGATTCTGGTTTCAAAATTACACCAAAGTTGCACTGTTGCATGACCATCATTTTTATCTAACACCAAAACTTCCTAGAATAACGCAAATTAGTAAGAAAGTCTAGATATAAAATAGTAACTTGCCTTCATGATTTCTCTTAGAAGAATGAGGTTTCACTTTTTTCTCCTCCACTGTTCTTTCAGACGATTTCAAATTTCCTGGAGCACTCTCCAATTTCCCAATTAGGTAAGTATACTGGGATTTCAAGCTATTGTACCTCTCCTTAAGTGTAGCAAAATCTTGTACCATATCTCTTCTCTTGCTTTGCTCCACAACCAAACTTTGGTCTTTACATTCAATCTCTTTCATCAGCTTCTCTCTCTCCTCTCTCTCCTTCAGCAAACTTAGTTTCAGTTCTTCAATTTGGCTCAATAGGTTTGCTTCTCTTTCCTTCCACTCATCTTGCCTTCTCTGGAACGATTTAGAACTCGATTGGAATTTGGTGAAGAGCTGGCTACAAAATATGAGCTCAATTTGGGATACACGATCTTTCACTTCTTGGATTGTGGCAACTAAGATCGTGCTAAGACTGCATATGTATTTGAAATCGTCTGATTTAGGGGTGAATATGTCAAGATTTGGAGAATCGATTGGTTTCGCTTCCATTTTTCCAACTTCTCAAAGGATTTAAAAACAAAAGGTGCAGAAAGCAAAATAGCACTAACTTAGTCCCAAACTATATCGCAAAAGGATGAAACAAAAGTCTTATTTTGAAGAAATCGGAAGGAAATTGCGAGTATAAAAGGAGCAAAATGGTTGTACCTTGGTACTATTCAAGCGGATCAGCGATTCTCTCCGTCTTCTCTCTCTCGTCTAGAAAGTGTGTCGCGTTACTAATTCACTAGTGAGAAAACAAAAATCAGAAGCTCCCGCCTTGGTGAAATTCTCTTTTAAAAAGCTTCCCTCTTTTTGAAAAGGTGAAATTGAATGCATACCCGTTAGATTTCTCCTTTTAAAATATTTACTCATTAAATTGGATAAATTAGATATTTACCCACACATTAACTACTCCTTTCATATATATCCATAATATGAATTTGAAACAAACCAAATAATTTAAAATCATAATTTTCTCTAGAAAAGACAATTTTGCCCTTTTGGATGTACGAGAGGTCAAGAGCGGTAAAATTCTTTGGGAAAAACCTCGGTACGCAGAAAATTACGTACGCTACGTACGCAATGTAATCCCGACCGTCAAACTCTTCAAGATTCGCGAATCAATTCTGTCGCGCAGAGAAATGAAATTTCATTCTCTTTCTCCCTCTGTCGTTGTCGCGAACTCAATTCCTCTCCAGATCGATTCTTTGCTCCTCTTCTTCGTTGTCACTCCCTAGCCCTGCTCGATCTCACTGCTCGATCTCTCACTGTGCCAGTAGGAACCCTCAATCGAAACCCTAGCCACGACCTCGTCCTAGCAGGAACCAGTGTTCAAGTTTGATTCACAGGCAAGCCCTTAAAAAACTGAAAATGGAATTAAAAAACTGAAAATGGAAATCTGAGAAAAAAAACTGCAGAAATTCGAGAGTAAAGGTGTAAATAATACCAGTGACGGGAGCACTTCGAGAGAGAGGGTTCGATCTCTTGGTGCCAGAGCACTTTCTGAATATGTTGTATGTTCTGTCACAGGCAAGCCCTTAAAAAACTGAAAATGGAATTAAAAAACTGAAAATGGAAATCTGAGAAAAAAAAACTGCAGAAATTTCAGAGCAAAAGTGTACCTTGCCAATGACGGGAGCAGTTCGAGAGAGAGAGGGTTCGATCTCTTGGTGCTACAATATGTTGCTCGTGAGAGATCGATTTCCTGCTGGGACGAGATCGAGTAGTGAGAGATCAACCAGAAATTTCAGAGCAAAAAACTGAAAATGCAAATTTTTGCAAACAAAAGAGGAAATAATACCAGTGAGAGATCGATTTCCTGCTGGGACGAGATCGTGCTGGTGGAAATTTCTGCTGGGGTGCTGCGATTGCGTTGCTCGATTTCCTGCTGGGAGCAGTTCGAATTACTACTGGTTCCTGCTGGGACGAGGTCGTGGCTAGGGTTTCGATTGAGGGTTCCTACTGGCACGGTGAGAGATCGAGCAGGGCTAGGGAGTGACAACGAAGAAGAGGAGCAAAGAATCGATCTGGAGAGGAATTGAGTTCACGACAACGACAGAGGGAGAAAGAGAATGAAATTTCATTTCTCTGCACGACAGAATTGATTCGCAAATCTTGAAGAGTTCGACGGTCGGAATTACATTGCGTACGTAGCGTACGTAATTTTCTGCGTACCGAAGTTTTATTCCTCCAGAACTTAATCTCTTTAGCCGACATGTACAAAAGAGCAATAAACTCTTTCCCTCCAAAACAAAAGAGTATTATTCCTCTCCCTTCCTCTCTTGTTCAACTCACAATTAAATCATCATGAAAAGAGATGAAACTGAAATTGATTACTCCTCTTCTTTGATAACCCATCAATCGAGTTCTCCAACTGAAAATGAAATTCATGTTGCATCTGAAATACAATTAACCTCGTCAAAAGATAAAAACGAGAAGGAAAGAAAAATATGTTAGAAATAGTTCAAGATACAAGTATTTCTCATCTAATTAATTTAATCATTATTTGTGCAATGCATTTCTCTTCTATTTATTATATCTTTGATTTAGCCAGCACATTCAGACAATGCATATGTCACCTAGCATAAGAAAACCAGAATCACAAATGGATGTACCCAAATCATTTTCATACATGATCTCCACTGGTTCAGCCATTTCTTCTAAATAGCAATGCAAAACTGTCCTTTCACAGGGAGCAGTTTCATGCTGCCATAAGTATCTACGCCACTAAGCACAAGGAGCAGCCCGATTCAAAGTTTCGTACATGTCAGGTGAAGAGTTCTCTCTGTTTTGGAGGGAAATGGCAAAACTGTCCTTTCAAGAGAAAGTTCTAATTTTAAATTATTTATTTTGTTCCAAATTCATATTATGGGTATATATCAAAAGAGTAGTTAATGTATGGGTAAATATCTATTTTATTCAATTTAATGGGTAAATATCTTAAAAGAAGAAATCTAATGGGTATGTATCCAATTTCGCCTTTTGAAAAGCTTCCCTCCCAATCTAATAGGTAAAATTTCATAAATAGTTCAAATATGGACATGATGAAATGTAACATTTTGAGATTTTTAAATTTTTTTACAAATGACTGAAGGTGCTATTAACAATAACATCTCTAAATTTCTTCGAATATTTTTATTATTTTTGTATTTTTCTCCTTGATTGTTTTCCTCAGTGTGTAGAAAATAAGGATGTGATTAACAATAGCGTTCCTAGATGAATTTCAATTGGAACTTCTCTGAAAGTTTCAGAGTCAATTCTACTTCTTAGGGATGCGACTAACAATAACGCCCCTATTTTCTGCACCGAAGTGGACCCCATATTAGAAAAAAAAATTGAGGAAAATAATAAAATATTGAATGGAATTTAGGAGAGCTATAAACTATACGGATTCAGTCATTTGTAATTTTTTTTAGAAGCTCTAGGCTATAATATATAATTAGGCCCATTATTGAATCCTTTATATTGAATAAAATTTGACAACATTTTGATTCAAATTTATACTGAATACAAAATGAGTTTTTTTTTAATGATGATATTCTAATTTAAAATGCAAATGACATAGTAGTCTAATGATAGCTAATTAGAATGACTTTCATGAAGTCATTGATTCAATCTTTCGTGAGCACAAAGTTGAACCCATTAACATGCATTTAATAATAAATTGGATTTTTTTACATTTTTTATTTTTTTACCATTTTATCAGATGGGTGGAAAATTCGTTAAATTGGAGGTTTGTAAATCATTAGATTAATGAATTTTCCACCAATCCGATAAAATAGTAAAAAATTCTAAAAAGTGTAAAATTTGATCTTCAAGTAGATTTTAGTATGAAGAATATTTTCAACAGTATGGATCAGCCATTTGCACTTCGTACCCGAATCTAAATTATCTGCAACTTGGTGCTTTATGAAGTATTTTAGCACAATTATATATATATATATATATATATGTATAGACTAGGGTGCTCCATGGAGCACCAAATAGCCCGTGCTTCACGTCAGTTATTTCCAATTTAAAAACTGCAATTACCGATCTGAACTGTTGAAAATGATCTACAAATTGAAATCTACTTGGAGATTGAATTTTTTTGCTATTTTTTTAAGAAGGTAGAAAAGTTGCAGATCAAACGGTTTCTGGACCAACAAAAGTTGTGATTTTTCGACCTCTAAAAAATAGCAAAAAATTAAAAAATGTAAAATTCAATATCCAAGTAGATTTCAATATGTAGATCCTTTTCAACGATTCAGATCGATCATTAGAGTTTTCAAATTTGAGATACGATGTGGAGCATGAGCGGTTTGGTGCTCCATGGAGCACTCTAGCCTATATCTCTCTCTCTTTCTCTCTCTCTCTCTCTCTATATATATATATAGAGAGAGAGAGATGCTATGGTGCGTTATGAAGCCATGATTAGTTTTTGGCATCACACTCAAATTTCAAATAAGAAAATTTGTAACAATCGATCCAAACTGTCCAATTTGATCTCCAAATTGAAATCTCACTAGAGATCAAAATTTTCATTTTTTAGAATTTTTTTACTACTTTTTAGAGTGGTATGAAATTTGTTGATACAATGATTTCTGGACCATCCAATATGGCTGATTTTGCACCCCTTTAAAAATAGTAAAAAAGTTCTAAATTTTTTTTTGTTTATAGTAAGATTTCAATATGGAGATCATATTGAACGGTTTGGATTGACAGTTTGAATTTAAAAAATTAAAATTTGAGCGTCATACCAGAACTAATATTTGCTTTATAATGCATCATAGCATTTATCTTTCTCTATATATAGTAAATCTTAGTAGTCTTTTTTTTTTTCTAGCATCATGCAACCTCTCATCAAAACCAATGTAAATGACTGATCGGATCTATTGAGAATATTTTTCATACTAATATAGACTTGAAGACCAAATTTTATATTTTTGAACTTTTTTACTCTTTTATCGGATGGGATGAAAATTTATTTATCTAACAATTCAGACACATCCAATTTTCAACTCATCCGATAAAATAGTAATAAAAAAAATTTTTGGTCTTCAAGTCTATATTAGTATGGAGAATATTTTCAACCGTTCAGATCGTCCATTTACTTTAATTTTGATGTATTTAACAGTCTGAAGTAACTCGAAGTATCTGGTGTATCCAAAATTTTATCTTTTTCTGAATGATCAAAAGAAAAACCAAGTTAACTTTTTTTTAAATAGTGAAAATAAATGTTTGAAAATTTCATACATAGTAATGAGAAACACTTTTGTTGTCAAGTAAGAAATATTTCTTGATAGTGATATATATATATATATATATATATATATATATATATATATATATATAAACATGTTTGTTGTGCAGGTAAAGAGTGAAACTAAGAATGCAGTTATCACCCATCTTTAGAAGATTAAAAAATTCAATACCTCTTATGGATCCATATGCAGATCCATTCATATAAATTTGAGTAAAAAATATACTTTAATTATGAATATTTATTGATAGTTCTACAATATCAATATTATATATAAAGCTTGCTCAGTGTCAGTGTTTTTAATTTTTCTGACACTCTGTTACGTCATTTTGCTTTTCAATTTGCATTATACGTGCGTTCAGATTATCGGACATGCGACATGTCATTAATGAGACAATCAATTAATTTCATGTCATTAATTTTAGTATAAATCATTAATAATATTATTTATAAAGCTTGTTATGTGTCGGCGAGTCCAATTTTTCTGAGACTCCGACACGTTATTTTGCTATTCAATTTGCATTGTACGTGTGTCCAGGTTAGTAGACACGCGACACGTCATTAATTTCATGACATTTCAATATAAATCATTAATAACATTAATTTCGCGACATTAATGTTTGTGTCTTTCTCATTTCATATAAATCATCATTCTTTGAAAAGAACTTAAGAAAGATGTATGATATTTATTTATTATATAACTCTATTTTCAGTGAAACGATGTTATTTAACAAAAAGATTAGAGTTGGTATAATTGTGTTGCTTATTTTTCTAATACAAAAGATTTCTTCAAAAAAAAAGTGGCGGCACGCTGCGATGCAATTTCTAGTATATATTAAACATCTTCAACATTCTTTTAAATTACTAACAATCCAGCTCACTGCAAAAGATGTTATTATAAGTTATTTTCTTTAAATGATTAAAATTGTAAGGACGTTTTCTTCTGAAATATCTAACAATCCTATGCAATATATATATATATATATATATATATATATATATATGAGAAGGTATCTGTAGTCTTCTTTTTTTAACCTTCGACAGCCTCTGGCATCAAAATCAATGAAATGACCGATTCGAACCGTTGAAAACGTTCTTCATCCTAATATAGAATTTGAGATTAAATTTCATATATTTTTATTTTTTTTACTATTTTATCGGATTGGTTTGAAATTGGATATCTGTAGATCATTAGATAAGTAAAATTTCAACTCTTCCGATAAAATAATGAAAAGATGTAAAATTTGATCTCCAAGTCTATATTAGTATGTATGGAGAATATTTTCAACGATCTGAATCAATCATTTTTATTAGTTTTGATGACAGAGGCAAAAGCAACTAGAGACTAGAAAAAAGAGACTACATATCCCTTTCTCTCTATCCCTGCTATATCAATCACTTATTTTATCCTGATCCGGCTAGGGTCCAAAATTTTCCTTCATTTTTCGGAATCAATAATAGCCATCCGATGGAGCATTATTTTGTGTGTATAAGCTCAAAATTAAGCTCTAACTGATGGCGAAGCGGATCGTTCGCACGATTATAATAATAATCCAATTACTTTTATCTATTTTTTTAAATAAAGTAACTCAAAATTAAGATACAAAAAAATCACAGATGAAACAGACCTTTTATATTCTAATCTATTTTTTTAGGAAAAATGTGCCTTTTTATTATTATTATTTATAATAATAATAATATATAAATTATTATATAATTTATATATATAGTGTTATTTAGCTAGTGAACATCTCATATTGCATAAAAATGCAGTTCTTAAATAAACAGTGCATATTTAATATGGATTCATTCGGATTCCATTATAATATAATTCTTTAAAACAAATAAAAAAATGACCGAACTTTTAAAAATCAAATGAAATACTTTTAGCGTTAGTGTTCTAATACAAATTAGAATTAAACAATATCGTCCATCCCCTCTCTCCTATGTTTAAATTGTGGTTTATCTTCCTATATTTTGTTATATAGGAAGATAGAACTAGAATATATTCTAGAATTATATTCTCAAACCAAGCAAGCAGATTTTCTTGAATCAAAAAGGAATTAGGATAAGCTAAACTAAAAAAAAGACTATTTCGACGAAAACTAGTCAATGATGACCTTCCATGGATTCTCCTATATAAGTGCTGCTAAGGTTGCAAAAATAAGAGCTTGAATACCACTTGTAAATAATCCAAGCAACATAACAGGTATAGAAATTATTAAAGGGACTAAAGAAACAATAACAACAACTACCAATTCATCTCTCTACTTCTGCCACATAATATCGCGTCACATTTGTAAGTTCTATCCGCCTCCATTCTCTATCTCTTTCCCTCTCTCTAGCCGTCTAGCGAGATCCCCTCTCACTTGCTCTAGACCTCATCAGCTTCACTCTTCCTCCAAAGTTATCGCACTCTTCGCACCTATGCGAGAAGCTCACGGAGGAGTCGCACACCGTTCTTGCGGTAGATGTGTACAATGACAAGATCAAGCACCTCCTTGACCCGCCACGTCCCGATGATCGCATCCAATTCCATCGCCTCAACATAAAAATGATTTTCGCCTTAAGGGACTCATAAAGTTGTTTGATCTGGTATTCGTTGTTTCATTGTTCAATTCCTTCTTGATTTCTATTAAATAGGCATCTAACATATGTTCTAATCGCTTCAATTTGGTCTATTTGTTTCTCATTTTTCATTTTTAGTTTGAGAATGTTTGTAGAGGATCAATCTGTTCTTGTCACTTCACTGACATTAGAATGGTGATTGGTCATCTTGGGAATTTCAACATGGTATGTCCTTTTTCAAATTGAAGCTTGTTTGAGTACATTTATCCCAATTTGCGTCAAATTTTTTTTATTAGGTCTACTGGAGAACAGATGCATGAATACAAATGCCACAAATTCAAGGTAAGATAAATATAATGTCAATGTTAAAACAACCTTTTGATGATATGTATTAGTTCTAGATTAGGTATAATGCATTTCGAGTTTGAATCTTGATGCATGTTCCTATTTAGTTGATGATATGTACCAGTTTCAATCTGTGAGGGCTTTATAAGAATTTTGTAATGCTGTTGCTCAGTTGCCCTTTTTAATGGACTGGATTTGTGAACATGTGAAGTGATGAGCAGAAGTGTAGAACCAAATACTTTATCAGAATTGTAGTATGATTCCTTCAAAAAAAACACTTGATGTGCAAAGAGACAAATGAGAACCTTCGATTGCTCTTTGTAACAACATTTGATGAACTTTGTCTCAGCCAGATTTGGTTTTTTATGCTTTCCAGTTCTAGCCGCCTGAGATAATCATATTTTATGAGATGTTGAGATGCATGACGATTTCCTTTTTATGTACTGTTTAGGTATGGCAATGTAAGTCGTGTGGACGAAAGACATAGGCATAAATATGAGGTATGTAAAGGTACTGTGTTTTGAATTGTTGATATATGTAAAAGATAAAGGTATTGTGTGTTGAATTGTTGATATAGGTACAGAGTTGGCATCTAGAAGTTCAGCTATTGTGTGAATAGAAGAAACCTAAGTGGGTGGTTTCATCTGGACTTTAATTGTTAAGAATTTTATTCAGTTTAATTTAAGCTGGTGTCGTTTTTTTTGTATCTTCAGCAAATGACATCGCTTGCAACTGCTATACCAGTACTCGCACAATGTTTAGCAATGATCTCACATATGTAGCTGATATGGTCGCTAAATCAGCTAATCATGTGACACCGGAGACAGGAGGGATGCAGGTATATTTTGCTGTTCTTTTCATGAAAAGATATTCTAATATTATGATGAAAAAATATATCTTTTGAGGTAACATTTTATCTTATTTGGAGATTATGATAATAATTTTCTTGTCAGGCGATCTCTTGGATTGTCCAATGAAATTGATTGGTTAGGGTATAGATCGAACAGTCTATTTCTTGCTCTGTGGTGCTAAAAGAAAATAAGCAAAAAGCTGAAGCTCTGAAACCATTTTTCTAACTTATTATGCAGATCCACTCTGAAGCTTCAGCTTCAAAGGAAGAGTGGGTCAAACAATATGATTACTGCATTCCATGTAAGTGGTTATCTATCAGTAGCCTGAGTTATCTTTTTTTGGGAAATTGTTTTTCTACTAACAAAAGTTGTCTGCATATAATTACTAAAACTGGAAGCCAGTATTCTCTTTAATTTGTTGCTTTGGCATAATTAAAACCCTATTGTATGGTTGACCATAATAGATCAACCATAACTACTAAAACTCTATTATCAATCATCTATTTTTACTCTATAACGGTTGACATTAATACTTTCTTAACTACATTTTGAAATATAAATCCGAAAAGATATATTTTGGATATAGTTTAATTGCATTTGGGTTCCTTCCTGAATGTTCTTAAATAAAGTTTGTATTGAATTCTCAGCACACACCAGCCTCCTGCTTTTGGTTCTTCTGCAAATCTTGAGGCACTTGCACAAGAAGTGATGGATCATCAGACCCAATTCACCATTTTAACCGGTAAATTTGTATTATAATATATGCTCCTCGTGATATTGGCATATTATTTAGTATGATTTGTTACAATTGATCAACTTTTTATTTCTTTCTTTCCTTTTTGGTATTTCAATGATTTTATTCCAAATAGTTCCATATTGGCAGAAAGCGTCAAGCTGTTACCAACCCAACCAACACAGTATTTGGAACCATGAATGTAGTCACTGAGTGGCATGGCACGGATAGACTCTGGATCAAACCAAGTAAGATTCTATAAGATCTGTTTTTTAAGAATGAAATTTTCGAAAATTTTTCTAGCCAGTTTTGTATTTCTATGCAATTTTGGTGACTTTTTTCTGCCCAGTTTTTTATTTCTATTTTTCACCTGATCGTAATATTTGATTGGGTCATATATGGTACTAAATGTGTCATTTAAGACAATCATTTTTTTGTAACTAATTTTCGTAAAAGATTCTCAACATTCTATCCCTTTAAAATAAATGTCTTTCTTTTTCAGACATGTTTTGCAGCAAGGTGTTGCACAATTTCTGAAGCAAATGTGTACCAGGAGCAGAAGCACAAGAAGGACCTTGAAACCAGCCTGCAGAACTCCGAAGAAACAGGTGCAAGTTTAAAGCCACATGTACCGCATTTTTGCACTTGTTTAATGGGCTGTATCAGGTGTTGATCAGCTCATGGCTTTACTGGTAATATTTTTGCACTTTTGTTCGGTACATACAAAAAATTCTTATGATGCAGTTATGTATTAGATGATTTAAAGCAGTATGAGTGAGTTGTACTTTTTACCATTTGTTATACAATCATTTCATTTCTAATATCCTTCTAATCCTTGATTCTTCTAATTTCATATTACCTATTTTCTCCAAGAGATGCAACATGATACACAAGTTCACGACATGGAAGTTATATAAATGAAATTTTGAGAGATCATTATATACGTAAAAAGTTTGATATGTTGTTCAAGGTACCAACGGTATTTGGAGTCGAGACATGAAACAAAATAATTGGTGAGATTTTTGAATGTTGATTTTTTATTTTATTTTAATCACACATGCTGTCTTATAAGTTTCCTACTTTATACCTTTCTTTTTTCTTTGATATATGGTGTCTTTAGTCTACAGAATCATGTTGATTTTTCAACTCAAAATACTGTAACCAGGAAGGCATTATTAAACTAATGTTGTATTTTTTTTTTCTATTCTACCATATGATAAAGTAACCTTTATTTCAGACAAATTACAGGGCGGAACAAAGTATTCTCATCTTCTGGACTTTTTATTAAATAATTTGTTACATTCAAATTACATTTTGTTCCTAAATTATATTGAGTTGATATTGAAAGGTTCTCTGTAGCATGATAATGCTTTCATATTTTGACAAAAATGATCTTTTTTTGTCTAAGATAGGATTTATTTTATTTTCACTGATATACATTCTAGATTAATGATTGATTAATTCCAAGTTTTGATCTTGTAGATGTGACACTACCGACACTGGTAGAAGGATCTGTTGGAATTGATACGTCAAATTTCAATAAATTAAGTTTGAATTGTGTTATATGTTTACTATTTGGAAATGCTGTAAATGTGATTAATTTAATATTCAAGACATTGTACGTATTTCACAAAAATTTTGGGCATGTATGCATATATAAATTAAATTGATTATAATTGTTAATAGACTGATTATGATCAATTAAATTATATATGAGTGTTAATGTAAAGTCATAAATATTGTTTGGGTTAAATTCAACTTAAATTGTATCAAAGCTCAAGCAAAACATCACAAACGTAAGTTTATTGCGGTTGCAATAAGATCTTTTGCGATCGCAATATAGGAGATATTTGGCAATAAATTTACTGATTTTCAGTATGATTGATTGCGGTCGCAAAGAATTCCATTGCGACCGCAAGAGACTTGGCAGAAACCTGTCAAGTCTGAAATTGTCAAGTCAATTGGGATTGCAATGAGATTCATTGCGATCGCAAGAAACTTGTTGTAAGGCATGTTTTGCATGTTTAGATTTATCGTTATCTTTCTAATTGGATATTGTAGCTTTTATATCAAATTCGTGAAAATGTTTACAGCAGTAAATATTAGAATTTGGAAAAATAGGAGAGAATATAATTTCAAATATTTTGTGAATATTTGATAATTAATTTTGCATCTTTTCAAGATATATTTTCGCCTCTATAAAAGGACACAGGTCTTCAAGCATTATGGGATAATTCAAACAGAAAAATTACTGTTGTTAGGGCACATTTGTTGTGCATAGCTACTGATACACTCCTCCATTAAGTGTTCGTACTCCGTAGATGTGTTCGCACTCATCGGAGAAAAGAAAGCACCCCTAATTGCTTGGAGGGCTCGTTGGCAAAGACCATCGTGAAAGCTCTTTCGCGATTCCAAGGACATCTCCTGTTTATTCAAGGTTGAAGAAATAAGACAACGAATGAGCTGGAAGTAAGTTCACTATTCCGCTTGCGCATATTTTCATTTCAAACATGTTGCATAGAGGATTATTGAATTGTTGCAATTGTTTAGATTAGAGAAATGTTTTTATGGTTATATCTTAATTGAATTGAACCAAAATGTTCAACAAGTGGTATCAGAGCCAACTTCATTTCACATGTTTGAATTTTGTGTTTTTCTAGAATTATCGAATTAATTGTTGTAATTTTGATTTTGCTGTCTTGAATTTGTTGAATAATTGTGTTTGGATATTTTTAAACTAAAAAATTGAATTTTATCAAATTCCTCGCCTTTTATGCTAATTTGAAATTGATGTTATTCAAATTTTATGTTTATTAGTATTTATAATAATTATTTGTACAAATAAAGTTGATTTTAAGAAAAATGCAATAATTTATTTTCAAAACAATTTATTTTCAGACCCAACATGATAATTCAATTGAAACCATGACCCAACAATATTTTGAAATCAAACTAAAATGACACGATCTAATTCGAACTTGATCAGGTCAGTTCAATCACACTTTGGAGAAAACAAATCCCTTAATCCGAAGAGAAAAAAAATGAACTATGTCTGATCCAAACTCAACGTTATTATTCATTTAAAAGTAAAAAATCAACTAATCCGAACTCATGCCTTCGAAAAAACATGATTTCAAACCAACCGATCTGAAATTCAACACAAAGTTACCAATCAAGCAATGTAAGTTGTAACATTGCAATGCTTGTAGGAGCCAAAAATCTAAAGTGATCATATAATTGTTTTATAATTAGGGGACCGAAAATAATGCAAATGTCACAGAAAATAATATTAAAAAAAAGAAAACTATTTCATTGATAGCAGACCTGACTTCTGTGTCTCTTCTTTCTTCAGCCTCAGACTGTTGTTACCAGAATAGTGTAAGATTCCGAAAGAATTGGAAAATTAGAAGGCGATATGATCCGATTTTTTTAATATTAGAAATATAATAAATAAAAAGATTGGTGCAAAAGTGCAAAAAATAGAATAGGCCGGAGTTGCGAACACCGATCTTTTGAGAAAATTCAAAAGGCCGGTGTTCACAACACCGGCCAATTGATATTTTGAATTTTTACCGCAAACCAACAATCCACATGAAGTTTGATTTTTTTATTAATAAAAATATTATTAATTTAATCCATGAACTATATTATATTTAGGTAATTTTTCGTAACAACTTCGACAGTGCTCGTCGGGATCGTAATTAATTTTTTTTTATCGTCGCAAACCACCGAGTTGTAGATATTCGAGTCTACTTCCACCGCGTCAAGTCCGATTTGCAATCGAAGAAATGAGCGACTCAGAATTGATTCCTACACAAACTCATGATAACAAATTACTAATTAAGACATAATTTGAATATAGAGCCAAATTTTAGATGCACATTCCTCCGGCCGCTAATCGGACTCGACAAGATGGAAGTAGGCTCGAATATCTATAACTTGATGACTTGCGACGATAAAAAAAACTAATTACGATTCCGACGAGCACAACTGAAGTTGCTACAAAAAAATATTAAGTATGATTAACAGTTTTTCTACAAAGTGAATGAGAAGAGTGGCTGTTTATATAGATTAATTGCATTGGTGAAGTGTTTAATGGTGTGACCATATATATAAATAATATTATCAAATAATTGGAGAGTTATGCTTTGGCAAAACATAGATCAAAGAATTCATTTGATTAATTTCAAAATAATAAATCATTTAAATCTCTAAGTTATAAAAGATAAATTATTATGATAATTACTTAGAAATAGCCATACAATAATTTTCCTTAAATTCTAAAATTAATTTTACTATTTTTGCACCAACACATCCCAAGTAATATAACAGTATTAGGACATATATATACCATGAGTGATGGGAGTTCAAATCTTGTGTCGTGCGGCACATGGCACGTAGAAAATCTGAACCATTCAATTGCGTCAATATTCGTGCAAATAAACTTTAAAAATACATACTCCTAAATCAAATCATGACTGTTCGTTGTTTACAACACATTAATTTATAAACGTCCAATTCGTACGAAACGGTAAACGATGCCGCGCGGCACCAGATTCGGTTCCTGAGTGATGGTGCTCAATGTTTCATTAGATTCTCTGCAATTACTGTTATGATGGTAAAAGACCACTCATTGCGTTGTCGATTTCATGACAGAAATATTGGACCATTTCAATTAGTGCTGCGTCACAAAGTCTGCATCTACAAGTCATCTGTACTTTTTTTAAAAAAAAAATATTGGGTTTTATTTTTAATATATATATATATTTTTTGGAACATGCATACAATGATACAAAGCTCATAAATACCTTTAAGCCTACGGAATATAAATGCTGCATTAAAGAGGTCAGCTCGTAATATTATACATATTGATGAGGTCTATTAGCTAAAAAAATGCACACAGTATATATAGATTAGCCCATTAAGTATTTTGATAAATAAATGGGGATATAGCAAGTAGCCAACTAGCCAAGTACGGCTTGAAGATGCAACCTATATAACATAATTTTGTTGAATATTATTTTTAGAATTTTTAGAATTTTTAGAATTTTTAGAATTTTCTAACTATGTTTAATGATTTTTGAAAGATGACTCTATTTGACATAGAAATTAAGATATTTTTCATTATTTTTTGATCAAATTTATAAAATAATTAGACATAGTTAGAAAATTCAAAAAATATAAAAACATAGTATTTCACAAGATTATAATATAAATAAATTATTGAACTATTTAAATCAAAATTTCAAACGCTAGATTTTAAATTTTGATCCGTAAATATTTCACCCGAAATGTTTATTAAAACACGCCAACAAGGCTCTTGTTATAGCTATAAAATTTTGGTGCCAACAACCTTTCAAAAAAAGAAGGAAAAGGAAAAAAAAAGAAAACACTTTGATGTGACCAACCAAACAAACACTACATGCGGAGCCGACAATTTGGGTTAAAGAAGTTGTATTAATTGAAGTCTACAAGTGATCCTCTCATATAATTGTGCCTTGTCAAATAACAGCATGCTATTCGTCTCATATTTTCATTTATAAGTATCAATATAATATAAAAAAATACAAACTTAATTACATATAGTTCACATTTATAAACATTTATAAGAATGATGTATGATTCACATTTATAAACATATAATTCACTTTTACAGACATTTACAAAAATGATGTATGGTTCACAAATGTATATGATGCTGGTAAATATCATATATTCTTACCAAAATGACTAGAACCTCAGTGAGATGTTTATGATATCCTGTTTTTACTAACTGCAACAATAAAAGATGATGATGGTGACATGAGCGGATCTAGAGCTTAATTAGATTCGGACAGAACTAGATCTGAACACTAAAGTTGAGATCAAGTTCGAACGCAATTTCATTAAAACTCACTAAAACATCATTAAGAGTTTATTTTTCACTAAAAATATACTAAATTTTGCATTTTTTTTAAATCATATTCGGACACTTGCTTGAAATAGATCCGCCCGTGAATGATGATGATGAAGATGAGAAGAAGAACAATAATCGATTTAACATATTTACATTTCGGAATTCATGCTTAGCAGGGGCGGACCCATGTACAACCAGGGGGGGCAAGCGCCCCCCCTGGAAAAAAAATTTACAAAATTGTTTAGTATATTTGTGCGATTTGTCGAATTTTTTTGCGAAATAATCATGTATTTTTGAAAATCTGTGTTATTTTGTCCTCCCCTGAAAAAAAATTATGAATCTTGCCCTCCCCTGACGAAAATCCTGAATCCGCCCCTGATGCTTAGTACGGACAATCGATTTTCATTTTCTTTTTTCTTCGGCAAACCTCAATTTCTTTTACTTCTCTTTCTTTAATTTCTTCTAAAAAGATAATCTCGTTCCTCCCTCCTCCCTCCAAACAGTCCATGATCCATCACTTGTCTGAACTCTGCTCGTATTTAAGACGAGTAGAATCGTGCTCGGCTAGATCCGACTGCCACATATCGATCGACTGTCACTAACGACTATAATTTGATTCAGAAGACAAATGTTTTGATCGTTAGATGCATTTAAATGATCCAAATCTAAACAAATAGAAAACGAGCAACAGATTTGATTCCCTGAACTCTAGTCGTCGTCCCCTTCTCTTGTTTCGTCTCCTTCTAATGCGTCAAGCCGTCGATCCATCTTTGGTACAGTCACTGAATAGGAGGACGACATTGGAAGAAGCACAGTGCACTGTTCGACATGATGAAAGACATTGGAAGAAGCACAATGCACTGTTGGAATGATGAAAGGCAAGTCGAAACTTCCGATCCTCATTTCATCTTGTGAGGTGCGATAGAAGTTTGAATTGTTTTTTTAACAATCCTTTATATTTGAAAAAAATTTGTGTTGTAAGTTGAATGAATGCATTTGGGCTGATTTTAAAGGATTTATTTAGAATAATGGATGATATATGTCGTTATTTAGTTCTGGTAAGAATTTTGGTCTGTTTTTGGGGAAATTGGGATTGCTTAGCAATGTTCCAAACTATTATAGCATGCAGCTGTCTTTGCATGAAGTCCTATGAATTAAATAAAATATATACATACTTCTGAGAATAGAACTTTTATTTTTTGAGGATCTTGCTGCAAATTCCCATGAAATTTAGAAGTAATTTTTTAGAAAGCAAGAACTTTCAGGAGCCTTTCTGCAAAGTTAGTTTCAGGGGTATAGACATAAATAAAATTGGAAAGTGGGTATTTCAAGACTAAATATGAGAAAGTTATTTATATATTTTTGGCAGCTGACTTCCTGTCAGGTAGGGTTGTGCACAAATTAAAATCATGCACGCAGCACGCTCGTGATTTGTTCCAAATTTAGTCTATCGTCAGCTAGGGATATGCAATAAAATTATAAAAGCCGTTTCATATTTTATAAGGACCAGATTCAGAGAATTTAAAAAAGAGTCGGATAAAGAAGAGGTTTTTTGTAGGGAAAAGATTCGGTCCTCATCAGGACGTACAATGCCGAGCTAGATAAAGTCGAATAAGAATTCAGTGTATTTTTATTTATATTTTGTAATTATTTTAGTTATAAAAAAATTAATAATATTAATATGTAATGATATTGTTAATAAATATTAATGATAAATGACTGTTAATATGTGTATCATCAATTAACGATATATTATTCATTAACTAAATGTTTATTATTTAATACGATATTTATTATAGTTATTAAGGGTTGAAGCTTAAAGGGTTCGGATTAATGAGGATTTGTCTTTTGAAAATGAATTCGGTCCTTCTAAAATTCGGTCCTTATAAGGTCGAATCCTTATTATTTTTTATTAAGGGCCATATCAAAATCGGATCTGACAGGAACTTTATAGGAGATCAGCCGGAGAACGAAGGGCATATGGCATATCTCTATATCAGCTCACTCGAATTTAACTCGAGCTCGAATTTTGGTTCATATATTCGTGAGTTGAGTTTGATCTAGGTCCAGTGCCAGCTCGCTCATACCTCATTTGTGGGATATTTCAATTCATATTATGTATTTTTATTAAATGAATTTCTTGCATGTAATATATTGGTATCTTTATTTTTATATAATTTAAATGATTTAATCGCAAACTCAATTACTTTATGTACTAATAATTTTGATAATACTCAATTACCTTATATGGCTTGACTAATTTTGATCGTCCAAAAATGTTAGATCTACTAATAACATATAAAGGGGATTACTAACAGTCTCTCCGTAACTATTCCTCTTAACAATTTTTCACTACAAGACAAAAAATAACGCTCCGCTAGTGCTATGCTCCCCTGCAAATCTTTATATTAGATTTTTGCTGTTATTTTTCTATTTTGCTGCAACTTTTTTTTCTAGTATAAAAACTTGCAATTTCTAATAAAGAGATTTGAAGATTCTAATATAGAAATTTGTTTGTTCTCATATAGAGACTTGTAAGTTCTAATATTGATACTTGCAAGTTTTAAATATTTGAGACTTATAAGTTATAACATAGAGACTTCCTTGTTATAATATGAAAACTAATATATTTCAATATTGAGACTTGCAGGTTCTAATACAGAGACTTGCATGTTTCAATATTGAGACTTGCAGGTTTCAGTATAAATATTTTCTTATTATAATATATAGACAATCGTGTTCTAATATAAAGACTTGAATGTTCTAATATATGTATACACTTTATTATTATAATTTAAAGACTTGCATATTCCAATATATAGGCTTATGTGTTATAATATAGAGACTGAAATGTGCAAAGTAATAAAAAAAGAAAAGATAACTAAAATATGCCACCGTTCACCTACATTAGATCATCCAACATATTTTTCAAGGCTAAAGCCTTTCTTTTGAATTCCTAAACCAAATAAAGCAACAACATATATTATTTAAAGGTCAGTAGAAAGGAACAGTGAAGGGGAGAGGGGAGAAGACAACACAGTTTCAAGGTTCAGAAATGAAGGCAGGCGGTAGTGAAGAGGAGAGAGAGGAGAGTAACAGGTCAGCAACGAAAGTGAAGATGAGAGCAACAAGAGTAGAGATGAGAGAGAGGAGAGGTAAGAGAAAGCGGTATATACGACCAATTTTTGTCGTTATGTGAAGCATTTAAGGGGGACGGGAAGAGGGGGACAATATACACTACTACAGAAATGACTTTAATGCCAATTTTTAGGACATTTAATGCTGAATATTCTAATGGCGTAGAAGGGAGCACTAAAAATTTTACCAATCAGCATTAGATTCTTGGCTGTTGTTAGTACTGCATCATACCAATAGATTTTTGGAACATTATTTTGAAACAATAGTTATCTAGTGACTTTGAGAAGATGACGATTTTTTCGTTCTGACACTCTGTTTTGTTCGGGAATATTAATGCATGTAGTTTGATGTAAAATTTCTTTTGATTTGAAAAATTCTACAAAATTTTTATTCACATATTTCGTCCCATTATCTGATTTAAATATTTTTATCTTTGCGTTATATTGATTTACAATAAAATTGTAAAATTCTAGAAAGCATGAAAATACTTCATTTTTTCCTTTCAAAAGGTAGATCCAAGTGGTACGAGAAAAATCATCAATAAATGTGACAAAATATCTAAAATTATTATAAGAGTTAATAGGGGCTAGGCCCCAAACATCTGAATGAATCAAATCAAAACACTTTTTCTGATACGCTAGTAGACTAAGAGAATGGTAACCTAATTTGTTTTGCAAGTTTACAAACATCACAATTACTTGAGTTTAGATTATAACAAAATAATTTATTTAAAACTTTATCGGACGGATGTCCAAATCTCCAGTGTAATAACTTGTCACGTTCTATTGATCCTAGTGACCTAAGACATTTATTTGTGGTTTTTTCAAGATAATAAAGGCCATTTTGTAAAAAAAAACTCTCACCAATCTTCTTCCCGGATTCTCGGTCCTGAATTATGACTTTATTTGGTGAGAAGATTACATAGCAATTTAAATCTCGTGTTATTTTACTAATAGATAGTAGATTTGAATTAAAATCGAGTAGGTATAAAATATTCTTTACATCTTTTGAAAAGAATTTTGTAGTACCAATACCACCAATTTGTACCTTATCGCCATTTGCAATAGTTACATGTTGTGGTTTCTTAATTGAAATAATATTTTGTAACTTATTTTGATTATTTGTCATGTGATCGGTAGCTCCAGAGTCAACTATCCAATTACTGGTATTATGCATAGATTTGCAATTTTAGGATTCATGTGTTGGTCGAAAAAAATTAAATTTGAGTTATATAATACATAACCTGTGGTTTGTTGCTGAAACAAACTATTCAGTTGACTTAGCAGTTGGTTCAGCTGTTCAGAAGTCACCATAGAAGATCCAAGGGGATATGTTCTTTTATTCTGGTCACTTGCTAGGATTGGCTTAGATCCTGACCCCTTGGTAACTTCGCCGAACCTTTCCTTTTCTCTATAATCCCCTGCCTGGATCGGGTCAGATCTTGACCCCTTGGTTACTCCGCCAAACCTTTCTCTACCTATGTTCTTTCTGCCGACCCAGCACCCTTCTCTCCCTTGTGATTAAGTCGAAGCTGGGGTTAATTAGAGCACCCAATAGTCTTCTCGGTTGTGCCCTGCTCTATTGCAGCGGCTGCACCAGTCGACAGCAGTGCTTCTCCTCACCCCTTTGGCTGAGTCCCTAGGGTTAGGGTTTGGGTGTTGTGCCTTGAAAGCCCTGTTATCTGCCTCGGCTGTCAGCTGTGGGTTCATGAGTGCCCTCCTCGATTGCTCTTGCTCGATTCGTGCTACAACATCATCAAAACTTGGCATATAGGCAGATGCCAAGATTTGGGATCTGATCGGTTCATAGCTTGGTTCGAGGGCCCCCAGGTAAGTGAATATTAGATCCAACTCGGATCTTTTTTGGTTTCGATTGGGTTTGTTGTTGGTGGGAGGTAGACATTGAGTTCTTCCCATTTTGACATGATTTTGGTGACTAGTTCGTTGTTGCTTTGTGTGGTTTGTTTGATTTGGGCGAGTTCTTGTTTGAGGGAGAAAATCTGAGCAAAGTTTTTCTGCTGGCCTTACCTTCGTTTGGCTTTTTCCCAAATCTTGTGAGAGGTGTTGGAGTACATTAGTACGTTTGAGATCTGAGGTTCCATTGTGCTAAGGAGCCTCGACATGATCATTTGATCAGTGGTCTCCTATTCCTCTATTTTTGCCTGTTCTTCGGGTGTTGGTTCGGTTGGTTTTGCTGGCTTTGATTTTTTCTTGGTTCCAGCGACAAAGTTTAATTTTCCTTTGCCACCGAGACCAATGGTGACATATCTGGACTAGGGGATGTAATTTTTGTTGCCATTAAGGGTGGTATTTGTGATCTTGGTGTTGTCGGATTGAGACATTGTTGTTTTCTAGTGGGGCTGTTTTTTTTTTTTTTGCTTTTTGCTAGTAACACTAGTATTAACTGGTAAGAATAGGTAACTGGTAAAAACAGAAACTTCAAATGGTTTTGCTGGTAAGGTTTTGGATGGCTCGATAATGCAATAAGAAAGACACCTAGCAACTCGTCAGCTTTGTTGGCTTGTAGATGCAGGTGCTCAGAGACTGAGAGCCTGAATTTGCTGATGATGCCTCTCTCCTATTTTTTTATTGACTTGCAGACTTGTTTCTGCAGTAGGCTTCCCCCTTTTGGAGTTAGGACTTGTCCTGCTCTGATTATCTGATACCATATTGAATTTTGAAATGAAGTAGAGAAATAATAAATTGAATAATTGTATTGATTATTGATTGAATTACACAGTAGTGTACAGAGGTATTTATAGTCTAATTCTCCTGTTAGTCGTTGGGCTTATTTCTATTTTACAATGGCAGAATCTATTGCCATGATTATATTCTATGTTACATGTATCAAGCTGGATATCATATTTGTTTGTTGTCTTAATATGTCTATGATGATTTTATGAGCTTAATACTACAATTTCTCGACACACATATATATATACTGCTCATACATATGTAATTTCTTCAAAGAAAAGTTGCATGAACTTGGCCTAATAATTTAATCTAATTATATAATTAAATTCGAACTTATTTTGTTAGTAATTAATTAATATATGCTAAAAATTACCCGCAATGAAAAAAGACGCACCTTAAATTAATTAGATTTTAGCCTGATAAACTATTAATTACATGCCGTTTTCATTTACAAATTTTTATGTTAATTATTAAACAATAATTTAGGTTCAACATAAGTTACTCAACTTTTAATTTAGTTAAGGAGCCCATCATCTCTTATTCAACTAATAACATACTGAAGTTATAGTTTTTTTTTAAAAGATGAGTAAAAGAGATTATCAATTTATAAATATGTTTTTAGTGTACAGGGAATTAATCTGGGATCAATTTTAAGAGATCGGCCGTTGTTGAGGGAATGAGATCTCAGATCTACGCGCAGTAAAAATACTGAGCGTGCTGCACAGTAAATCTTAATATTGATTTGCATTGAGATTCGTGCAAATTAAACTTTATAATATCGAACTCTCTGAATCAAATTTGAAACGTCCGTAGCTTACAACGCAAAAAATCTGAACCATTCATTCCTACTGCGCGGTAGAAGAACTTGCTTCCGTTGTTGAGGAGCTTAGCATCCTAATCAATGGAAGTAAGTATAATAATAAGTTAATAACAGATTCTAATCATGGTCAGTTTATCACATGATGAACAATGATGTATCTTGGTGTTGAGCGTCAGATGTGGGTTGGTTTCTACATTGACATGATATATGTATGAGCGCATATAGCTCCTTTTCTAGCTAGCTAACAGTGCTACACCTACATATGACATTCATTGCAAATTTGCAATTAAAATTTCATACCTCGAAACTGTTTGTCTGTTGAAGCTGCATTTAAAAGCTATGCACACTTTTACTGTTTACTATACATTCTTACGAAAAACTTCATTTATTTTTTGAACTTCTTGTTCACTATTCTTATAAGGAGATAATAGGGGATCCAAATCTGCTACTGTGCAATACCGTTCAACGCAATAGCGGACGGTTTGGATCGACCGCGTGCTAGCGATGAAAATCAAAGAGAGTTTTTAAATTTTGACACGAATCTTAAAGCAAATAAAGAAGATCAGACGACTCTGATACTGCGCTACACGATCCTGCGGAGTATCAGATTCGGATTCTTGTAAGACTACTGCACAATGGAGTAAGCAATTCGGCACAATTCTAAGCTGTAGCATAATATTTATGGGCTGCTTTCTAAGGACGAGCACGAACAACCAAACCCTACCTAGTGTAGTGGTGAGGCACAAGGCCTCCATGTGGGAGGTCTGGGGTTCAAGTCCCGCTAGGGGCTACTTTTAGGAGAGTTTTTCAAGTTTATTTTCTGATTTGTTTGTGGCCTCAATGAATGATCTACATTTAGTTGCATAAAAAAATGTGCATGATGAATGATGTGGATTTTGGAGGCACCTTGGAGGCACACAAAAGTGGAGGCATTATATCCCTCCTCTTTTTTATTATATCACTCATCACATACATACATATATATATATATATATACATATATATCAATATATTATTGTGATCTCACTGTAACGTTACAGTACTTTTACTGAGAAAGCATAGATAGTAAAGAAGTCGTTTTTTTAATACATGAAAGACATATATAGAGGCGGAGCCACGTGCTTCCTCTAGTGATCTTTTGACACACCATACATCGAAATTTTATGCGTTTTAAATCTAAACTCAAACACAAAAAATAAAATAGAATATTTTTCAGGCTTTGCTCCAATCAAATTTGAAATTCGACTAATTTAATTTTTTTAAGGTTTCAAGGATTTTAATATAAATTCTCTGAGAATTCATTAAAATTGGTATGAAATCAGTTTCATGTCAAACTTTGAAATATTCATTTTCATCACTGAACTTTGATATATCATCAAATTTAGTCACTCTCTCATTGTTTTTCATAAAAAATAAACGAAAAACTAGCGTAGAGCCTACATGACAACTATATTTGAAAGATAAATTATTATAATGATTTTAGAAGAAAAACGATGTATTTTGTCAATTTTCGTTAATTTTATTCATGAAAATCAATGAGAAAGTGACTAAATTTGAAAATATATCAAAGTTTGGTGACTAAATTTGATAATTCGAAGTATAGCGATAAAAAAAATGAATTTGTTACAAAATTTTGCGACCTCTCAAAAAATTTAACCTTGATTTTATGTGTTATGAAATTATATACATATTTAATATTTGTTGTGCATATGATATGCAAATATATGAGTGAAGCTAGGAGCACCTTGACTTTTCTTGTTCTTAACAAAAAAATATTCTTAATCATCTTTAATATTTATTTTATCATGCTTAATAAATTTTATATCAAATCTTGTAGGGAACAAAAAAAATTCTATTTTTAGAGTTTTTTTAGTATGTATGTTGAAACTGAATCCAAAATAGTAATAATATAATCATTATTTATACAAAAATTTAGTCACTTTCAAATCAAAACACATACTTAAAAACTGTGAAAATAGAAATAGTTTCCTACAAGATTTTTATATAGAGAAACTGTTAAGAATGATATATTAAATGTTAAAGATGATTAAAAATATTTTTTAATTAATAACACAAAAGATCTTGGTGTGCTCCTAGGAGCCTATAGGTTTATATTCTTATTGATTTTATTTTGTGAAATTACATAAACTTATAAAACAATTAGAGATTGAATTAAATATTGAGGTTGTTTTATATATTTATTTTCTTATTGATTTTAATTCTTTAAATTACAAAATAATTGTAAAACCATTAGAGATTGAATTAATATGAAGCTTGTTCTTTTATATATTTATTTTCTTGTTGATTTTAATTTTCTAAATTACAAAATAATGTAAGAC
>CAXKVX010002480.1:0-25587 GCA_964058865.1 Eleocharis quinqueflora
CAGTAAAACAGAACATAAAACGTACAAAAAACAATTCGTTGACACCTATATATGTAACTTATCGCCTTTGTTGTTGAATTAAAACAATACAACGCAATATTATCATATTTTAATAGGCACAAAATATTAAGTTACTCTTTTAAATGGGCCTTAAACTCGGTGGTAAATATCTCTCACTTTGACGGATCAGTGAAAGTCCTTGTTGCATTCGGACCCGATTCGTACAAAAGTGATCCGATGTCCGATAGCTTTCGAGTTACGACTGAATTGTTTTTTGTTTGAATTTGAAAAAAATAAGAATTACATTTATAATTTTCATTTCAAAAATTTGATACGATAATTTTATTTTTTTGCATTTATGTTCACCGAAAAAAATCTTAAATCTTGAATCTCTCTAACGAAAATTTTGAATCATTTTTGTGTAACGACACGTGTAACGTGCATATTAATTAATAACTCGCTTAAATTGCATACGCATGCGTTCATTAGCAAAAATCAAACGACAAAAATAGCTATGTATGGTGTAAAATTTCGAATCCACGTTCACGTTTGAACTTGCATCTGAAGATTGCATTCAGAAAACGTTTTGAACGTGACGCTTGTACACATGTTCAGACGCTTCGTTCAGACTTGAATGCATATTTAAAATTACTTGATAATTTTTTTTTAATTTTTCAACTCGAGTAAGTCCAATTTATAAATGCATACGATAACACACGTGAAAGTGAATGCAAAAAAAATAAAATTATCAATGTCAAATTTAAAAAACCAGAGTCATAGATTTAAATATTTAATTGTTATTTTTTTCAGGATCACACAAAAAAGAATATTCTTACGACCTAGCGCCAATATTTGGTATTACAAAGATTTGAGGCGGGAAAAAGAAAAAAAAGAGGAGAAGGTAAGAAGAATTTGGGGATCTCGCATCTCACAGTTTAGCTTTAGCATAGCATCTATCTACTCTCGGTTTCCCCCTTGCTTTGAACTCCATCCGAGGGAATCCTCTCCTGCACAGCACAGGCCACAATTATGACCCGCTCCGCTTCAGACAGACAGTCAGACTCCTCCCCGAATCCGACCCGCTAGACCCTGCTCTCACTCGCACTCGTTGGTAGCTGCTTCCCTCAGACTCAGACTCAGTTCCCCTCTCACTCCCACTTCTGCCTCTGTCTCTGCTCTGAATCGAACAATTTTCCCTTTTGTTTACATGTGAGTGAATCTTCTTTTGCTAGCAAAGCTGATTAAGATCTGATCAATAACTATTTACGATCTGGTAAAGTTCCCTTTATTCTTGCCCTCTTTTAAGCTGAGGGTTTCCTCCATTTTAAACCAGTATAGAGAGATATTTCAACTCTAGAAATTGGGTTTATGGGTTTCTTCCATTTTGAGATATAGATTCCCACTTCAATCGGTCCAAAGAAAGACAATCTTAAATAGGGTTTATGGGTTTTGATATAATTGTTATTGGAGTAGTATCTGTTAATGTTTGTGCATCAAGTTCGATAGATTTTTTGTTAGAGCTTGTTTAGTGTCTGTGTATGCTTGTGCATACAACATGTTTGATGAAATTCCTGATAGAGTTGTGTAGCAATTTTAGTTGCTCAATTGGGTATGCGTACTGTATAGAGGATAGGTACTCAACATTTGAGAACAAAAACAGAATAAAACCACAATATTAAGCTGTTAAGATTTGTGAAATGCAAACTTATCGTTTGTTTCTTAAACGATATTAAACATAAGACAAAGGAGGTACAGTGCAACTTACAGATGTACCATGGATATCTAAGCATTGGTTTGAGCTTATGTGTTGGCTATTTGCTATTATCAACCAATAGTGACACAAAACAGTGACAAGGAAAAATGAATGTGTTGTTGAGTCCTGATACCTTGAGGTATTGATTTTTAGATGGTTTTTTTTTGTCCAAGAAATTGCTATTTAAAAAAATAAAACCCTAAAACCTTACTCCTTTGCTGTTCTTTTTTATTTTTTGTTTATTTTTTAAAAGGAGGTGGTAAATGCAAGTTTGGTTCAGTTACATATGTTTTGTCTTAATTGCAATTGGTTGATCCGAGAAAAGGAGTTGATTGCTTCTTACTTGACTGTGGCTTTCTGTCGAACAGGTTACGGGCATTAAATTATTAAACAATGTATGCACGAAGGGCGGGTCAGCTTTTAAAAGAGCTGTCCTCCTGTGAAGAGGGACAGCTTCCTCCATACAATGTGTCTTTTTTATTTCCCTTTTTTACTTCTTTTAGTTATTTTATTGCATTTTTCTGTGTCAATTGCCCAATAAATAGAAGCATAAATACATAATGTTTTTTTGCTTCATATTTGACTTGCCTAACTCACTGTAAATCTTACTGATTTTGGAATGCACTTGTACTATTAGAGTGATAAATTTGATCAAGTAATAAGAGAATGCGAAGAACACAGTCGGCAGTTCCAATCCTTGATTCGGTAAGCCGGGTTTGTATTCTTTTTTTTTTCAAATTTGTAAACTGATTGCCTGTGGATAGTTCCCATTTAGTTAAATTATTTTGTTTGCAATCATAGGGAAAAGAAGGAAAATAATTTGGATATGGATACAAAAAATGAAGATCACTACGGTTCTTTCATTCATCATCTCTCTTTAATCCGTAATAAAAGATGCCTCATGGCGTATATGTAAGCACCTGATCATGCTTACTACCTTGTTTCTGTGCAAACAACTTCTTGATGATTAAAGACTAAGATCTGAATGTATGTCGTGTATTTTATGAAGGTATAGAAGAGCTGAAGTAATTCATAGTTATAGATGGAATGTTGGGCGAGTACTTCCCAAAGAAATTCAAGATAAACTAAATTTCTCTGAGCAAGAGTATTTCAAGAATTGCTGTGCTGTCATTGACTCCTACATGAAGGACCTCGATTTAGATCTAACTGTGGTAAATATTTTCTCATTTTCTTTTCCTGTGAGAATATAGAAATGGTCACTATAGAGTATAGACTCACCTATCTTGTATGAATGACCCAAATGGTACTGACATTTATAAATTTCACTGGCCCTTTATATTCTGATTTCAATAGTATCTTCTCCATCTTTCAATCAAGCAATCAATGAAAATCTAACAAGAGCTGGCATGATTTGAGCAACTATTTTATTAAATATATCCCACTAATGTGATTGCTCCAAACAACTGACTTTATATTCTAGTTGAAAATTTCTACTAAAAGCTGATGCTGAGTAAAGACCACATTAGCTCAGATTGAAATACTTAGGACAAAAATGGAAAGCTTGAAACCTTAATGCAAACTGCACCTTATTAATTTTTTTTGTCTTTTCAACTTGTTTCTGTCGGGCTGTTTGCTCACCGTGTTAAAGCTGGAAAAAACACTTATCATCTAACTTTGGTTTCTGTTATTTTTTATTGAAATTATAGGATATGATACCTCCTAAGGACCCTTATACCAGAGTGCGGGTACTGAGTGATATTGGAGAAGTCTGTCTTGGGGACCATTCAGTATCTCTCTCCAAGGACTCACTGCATTCTCTTAGGAGAACTGATGCAGAACCTTTCATCTCTCAGGTATTATTAAACTGTCTCTTCAATTCTGAACTTCCAGTGTTTAAATTTTTTTTATTGCCCTAATAATGAATTGACTGTGCTGCAATTAGGGTCTGATGGAGGAGTTCCTAGAGTAAAAGTCTGTATCTGTGACAAAAGATGGTGAGCTCATGAAACAATTATGTTTCTTCATACCAATGTAGTAATGAAGCATGTGTGTGTGTGTATATATAGTAAAGCTAGTGCACTTCTAGGAGCACAGAGGTCTCCCGTGCTCTTAACTAAAAAATATACTTAGCCTAAGGACATTATCATCAAAAAAAAAAAAACTAAAAAATATACTCAATTGTCTTATAAATGTTATTTATCTTTCTCAATAAATTGTTCATATTAAAATCTTTTAGGAATTCAAATTTTGTGATTTTTTTAGCTTTCTACCTATTTTTAATTTTTTTTTTAAAAACAGTTTTGAAGAGTTCATTTTTAATATTAAATAGGGTTGTTTTTTTTAAATATTTAAAAAATAGCTAGAAATCTTAAAAAGTTGTAAAATTTGATTTCCTAGAAGATTTCAACATGAACAATTTTGTTGAATATATAAAAATCGAAAAATAGAAGTATGAGGCCTTCCGTGCTCTTAACTAAAAAACATAATTGTCTTAAATTTTCTATTATCATATATGCAGAAGTTGATGTAAACTACAAGGAGTCAATGCAAAAATTGAGATTGCCAAAATAACCTTATTGTCTTGATCTTCACATCAGGACTAGAGCTTGTAGGTTGTAACTTTAGCTGTCTAGCGACATTTTAGTTTAATTCTTTTATTCAAAGGTTGGGATATTGTGTGACATTACTTTCTTTTTAGTGGAGAGAAAAATATTCTTGTTTGGTAGATATTTCTCTTTATTTGGGTCAAGTTATTCTGTTGCATTTCCTCTTGAACGAAAATGGTGTTGGTTTGTGTTAAGGACAATAACACAAATTTGCGTTGTACGAGTGGAATAGATTCATCCAGGCTTGGGCTTTTGTGGTCTCTATAAAAATAAAAAAAGACCACAATTTTAAGGAAAAGTATATAATGCCCATATCCATGCCTCCGGTCAATGCTTAAAAAAGGTGGTCCCTAAAGTTAAAATGTGAGGCTTGTGTGGAGCTCGTGTGTCAGTGTATGCAGGGGAGGTAGTGGAGCTATAGTGAAAATTTAAACGGTCGGATCGGGTTTTACAAGGATCGGATCTAGAGAGCCTACAAAAGAGTTGGGTAAGGGTCGGGTCTAAAGAGAGTTTAATAGGAGTCGGGTAATAAGAATTTTGTTCTAAGGAAATAGATCCGGCTCTTATCAGGCTCTCGGGGTTGTAGAGGTCGGATCAGGGCCGGGTAATAAGGGCTTTAGTTTCTTTTTTTAATTTTTTTTAATTGTGAAAGTGTTGATAAGGATCTGAGGGGTTGACATTGGTAAAGATTGCAGAGGATCGGATTAGAGCCGGATGAGGTCGGGACTTGAAAGGACCGGGTAAATAGAGTCATGTATTTCTGAAACGAATCCGACATTTCTAAGGCCCGACCCTTATAAGATCCGACTCTTTCAAAATCTTATTAAGAGTTGGATCATGATTGGATCTGACAGGAGCTTTACAAAGATCGAGCTGGAGGCTGAGGACTTAGTGACATATTACTAGAGAGCTATGCGCGAGACACAGTATCATCATCCTAATTTTAATGAAGGCACGCCCCTGTTGTGGTAGTCAATTTCTTTTGATGAAATATATCAACCTACTAACGAACACAGGAACGGAAATGTGATGTAAAAACATGTAAAACTGGATTAATTTTCTTTTTCCTTTTTTTTTTGAAATTTATTCGGAACCACCACTAAAAATGCATTGAAGTAAGAAAAATTGTACGTTGCGATTTCCAGGATGGCTATTAAAAGCAAAAAACCAAAATACGTACTATTTGTAAATATCGTATTGTGTATATATATAGAGAGAGAGATAGAGAGAAAGACTAGGGTGTTTCATGGAGCACCAAACTTCTAATGCTCCACATCATATTTCCAATTTAAAAATTTCAACGACCGATTCGAATCGTTGAACATGATCTACATATTGAAATCTACTTGGAGATTGAATTTTACATTTTTTTGAATTTTTTTGCTATTTCTTTAAAGAGGTAGAAAAGTTGCTAATCAAACGGTTTTTGAACCAACAAAAATTGCAATTTTCCTACCACTCTAAAAAATAGCAAAAAAATCAAAAAAAATGTAAAATTCAATCTCCAAGTAGATTTCAATATGTAGATCATGTTCAATGGTTCGGATCGGTCGTTGAAATTTTTAAATTGGAGATATGGTGTGGAGCATTAGAGGTTTGGTGCTCCATGGAGCACCCTAGCCTATATATATATGTGTGTGTGTGTGTGTGTGTGTGTGTGTGAAGGGATCGGATGACAACAACTTTGGTGACATCAACTATGACAACAATAATTTTTTTCATTTTCAAAGTCCAAATTGTTGATCCAAACCGTTGAACATGATCTCCATAATAAAATACTCTTGCAGATTAAATTTTACATTTTTTTGAAACTTTTTACTATTTATTAAGATATGTGTAAAATTCAACGATTCAGATAGTTTATAGTTACAACTTTAGCATATTTTTGCACCTGTTTTAATAAATAGTAAAAAAATTCAAAAAATGTAAAATTTGATCGTGGAGATCATATCCAACGATTTGGATCAACAATTTGAACTTTGAAAATGAAAAAAATGATTGTTGTTATAGTTTGTGTCACTAAAATTGTTGTCATTTGATCCCTCCTCTCTCTCTCTCTCTATATATATATATATATATCTTAGACTTGGATGTGTAATTGTGTGGGACATTAAAACTGGCGCAAGTTCTCTTTGAAATGTTGTACTCCGTGCTATTTTCTTGTGGGAGCATTCATTAAAGCATCATTAATTTAAATAGTATAATTCACACTTCATTAAAATCCATGGTTCCTGCATCACCATAGAGTCGTCATAAGGTCAGAAGCAAAAGATTGGAACGAGTGATTTATATAACTTAATTGATCAACTCAAAGTTTTTTTTGAGGAAAGTAGGCTAAAGCCTACTTAAAGATTTTCATTAAAAAAAAGGAGTTTATTACATGGTACAAAGTCTTATTAGAAAGAAAGAAAGGAAGAAAGAAAGAAAGACTTAAAACTGAAGCCGAATCCTACATATTTAGCAGTGTTCTTGCCATTGAGTGATTTCCTTTTGGATTTGTAGGATTAGTAGTTGGCGTGGTTGTGATATAGAAGTGAATAGTCTGCGGTTGCGTTCCTTCCAAAGATTCCATAGTGTAGCGCAGAAGGTGGAGTCCCATAGTGATATTTCCGTAGTGGAGAGGGATGGTCTATTGTAGAGCCAGAAGGAGGCGGTGTCGTCCGTCGGTCGGAGTGTAGTCCATGGAGCTATGGCTTGCCAGACTTGTGATGAGTATGAGCAGGATAAGAATAAGTGCGGGGCAGTCTCCAATAGACTGTTATGGCATAGCATACAGGTGTCGGAGGGGGTTCCTCTTCTTGCCAGGATTACGTCCATGGTGTTCAGTTTGTTTGGTAGAGCAGTCCATAGGAAGATTTTAACTTTTAATGGGGCTTTGATGTTCCATATGTAAGGTGCCACTTGGGAGAGAGCACCTGGGTTGATTAAGAATTTGTATGCTGTCTTCGCGGAGAATTGCCCTGTTGATGTCCAGTTCCAATTGAGAGATCCATCTTGCATACGTCGTGTTGATGGCGTAAGTAGTGGTAGGAGAGAGGTGAGGTCACGGAGGAAGAAGGATGGGATTGATGTAATATCCTCTCTTTGTACGGTTTGGTACAACGGAGGGAGGTTGTAGTGTTGCCTGATAAATCGAGCGAGTAGGGAGTCTTGATCTGCGTAGATCTTCCATATCCATTTTAGAAGTAGAGCAAGATTTAATGTTTTGATATCCAGAATGCCTAAGCCACCGTTTGGTTTTGGGAGGCATACTGTTTTCCAGTTTACCAAACAACTTCCTTGTGGTGTGGTGTCACTTCCTTTCCAGAAGAATCTCATTTTTGTTCTTTCGATGTTTGTTGTTAGCCAACAGGGAAATTTGAAAGCCTGCAAATAATGAAGGGGGATGGCGTTCATAACTGAGTTTATTAATGTAAGGCGTCCTCCTTTTGAGAGAAATCTTCCTTTCCAGTTTTGGAGCTTGTTTTGTAGTTTGGCTAGAATAGGGAGAAGAGCCATCCTTGTGGGTTTATTTATAGAGAGTGGTAGCCCCAGATATTGGAGCGGAAATTCCTGTGCTGCACATCCCAATATCTCCCCTACCCCAGGAATAAGAGTATCCGGTATGTGCATTGGGACAAAAGTGCTTTTGTTTGGGTTAATCGAGAGGCTTGAGATATCAGCATATTCCTGTAGTATTCTCATTATTCCTCTGAGATTTGTAGGGTGAGCTTCCGAGATAATTAATGTGTCATCCGCGAACTGGTAGGTCGCTAATTGGAGAGTTGGCATAGAGTGGAATAAATGTCTATCTCTATCAAAAAGTGATTGGAGCGTGTCCGATACTAGTATGAATAGTAGGGGAGACAAAGGATCACCTTGCCGTAGTCCACGTTGGTGGTAAAAGGATGGTCCGTATATGTTGTTTGTCTTTACGAAAGAGGAGGATGAAATGAGCAAGTTTCGTATCCAGGATAACCATCTAGGTGGGAATCCTTTTGCCTGCAGTAGGTTTAGTAGGTAGTTCCATGATACAGTATCAAAGGCTTTCCTGAAGTCTACTTTGAAGACCACAGATGGAATGGCTAGTTTGTTTCGCAAAATGGCGGATTCTCGTGCTACCAAGAAAGTTTCCATGAGGTTTCTCCCTTTGATGAAAGCCGTCTGATTAGGCGATATCAATTTAGGTAGTGCTAGTTGCAGCCTGTCAGCTAGTAATTTCGAAATGATTTTCACCAATGACGAAATTATGCTAATTGGTCTGAAGTCTTCAATGTTAGATGAGTCCGGACGTTTGGGGATCACTGTGATTACTGCCTGGTTGATTCTCCAAAGGTCCAGTTTGTTATTGTAGAAAGCTTGGATTAGGTTGTAGATTGTCGCGCCTATTGTTTCCCAGTAGGTTTGGAAAAATTCCGAAGGGAACCCGTCCGGGCCCGATGCTTTTCGTTTTGCCAGCGAGAACACCGCTTTCTTAATTTCCTCTGTTGTGAAGGGTGATTCCAATTGCGACAGCTCATATGTTTGTTCTTGGGTTACCAACCCTTGGGGGAAGGCCTGATTGTTTGTTCTGCATCCCATGATACTTTTGAAGTGGCTGGAGAAGGCTAAGGCTATTGAGGTGCTGTCCAGTATCTCATTATCTCCGATCTGTAAGGCTTTCACATGGTTATTTTGCAGGCGCTTTGTTGCAACCGAGTGGAAATATCTCGTGTTGTTGTCACCCAGCTTTAACCATCGTATTGATGATCGTTGTTGCCATTTATTTTCCATGATTAGGGAGAGGTCGTACGCATGCTCGCGAAGTTTTAAGCGGAAGGAGAATTCGTTTGGCTGCAGGTTTCTGTGTTCTTCAGCCTTGTCCAGTGATCTAATTATATCCTTTGTTCTTGAGAGGTAGGTTGTTGTTTTTGCAAATTTGTTGTTTGCCCAAAGTTTGAGCGCTTTCCTTGAGGCATTCAGTCTGCGTAAGAAATCAATCGCCAGGATCGGGGATGGATTTTCTATATTCCATGCTTGATGGATTACTTCCCTTGTTTCATTAAATAGAAGCCAGAAACGTTCGAATTTGAATATCGGTGATTTCCTTCTTTGCAGAGGTTTTATTTCCAATTTCAGCGGAATATGGTCAGATATGGGGGTGGCGATGTCTGTGAGAGTATGGTGCAGTGGTTTTCCGTGATGACTATTCCAGTCCGGTGATAGAAAAATTCGGTCCAGTTTTGATAGTGTCGGGGTAGGTCTTTTATTGGAATAAGTGAAAGTCCTCGTTCGCAGTGGGACCTCGCTCAAGGAGAGTTCCTCGATACAGTGGTTAAATTCTAAAGAGATACGAACGTTGAAAGACGACCCCGTGGTTTCTTCCGGCGCCCGAAACATATTGAAATCTCCAACTATGATCCATGGGAGATTGTTCATATTCCTAATTTCCTTTAACTCTAGTAAGAAGTTAAGTTTCTGTGAGTCATCATTGGGACCATACACGTTGGTTAGCATGAATCTAAAAGTAGATTCAATTATAGACGTGCAGGAAAAGGTGTGGGTGTACGACTGATGCATTGTGAATGACTGAACACAAGTAATCAGTAGACCACCCCGTGACGAAGTAGAAGGTTTGTAGTGATATGAAGTAAAAATTGAGGGGCAAATTTTCCTAAATTGAAAGAAATCTATCTCGTTCAATTTTGTTTCCTGAAAGCACAAAATGTTACATCTTAGTCCCCTTAACAAGTTTTTGACCACTGCACATTTGCGTTGGTCTCCCAATCCTCTAACATTCCAAGAAGTAAGTGATAACATAGTAAACTAAACTAGTCCTATCCAAAAAGCTTTGTTACAAGCTGAGTTCCTACATGAGAATTCCGTTGGAGGAGAAAGATGTCCTAGACATTCGAGGAGACTCATGGGTTGGCATCCAAGAGGTCTTCGTCGACCTCTGTCGCGTAATCGACTTGCTCATCCTCCATCATCATGTCTTCATCAATTTGCATGTCTTTCGACATAAATGTTTCCTGCCGGTCCTGAAGACTTTGGTTGTCTTCCTCGGCCAATTCATCCAATGCAGCAAAAGCTGCAGCTAAGTCCAAGTTGATATCTGCAGTTGTAGAATTTGTTACTGCATTAGTTAGTTGTACAACATGATTTGTTTCCATGGGTGTGTTAGTAGATGTTGGATTGTCCGCGCGAAATTTGCCTAGCTGAATGAAATTGGACAATTCATCGATATCATGTTCCTTTAGGGGAGTAACTTTTAGAATTTCCTCATTTAAACAACGCAAGATTTCTTTGTTCTTGCTTTTATCCGGTAGTGATTTGGTTGTTTTCCTGGGTCTGGGTTTTCTTTTGGAGGGAGTGAGTAGCATACCTGGGAAAGGGGCTGGCTGACGAATTGTCCGAGAGCTGCGGCGGTGGGCTGTGTTGTCAGACTGAATCACCGCTCTGCGTCGAAGGGTAAGAGGTGTCGTCTCCTTTTCGATATGCTCTTCCAGTTCCCGTTCGTTGAGGGTGGGCTCAAGTGTGGTAGGCAGAGGCGCATGGGTGGTGGGGGTGAGGACAGTCGATGCTGCAGAGAGAATGGTGTGGGGTTCGGTGCGAGTTGCTGTTTTCGAGCAGTGCTGTTGGGTGGGTATCGGGGCTGAAGAGAGGTGGGGGGAAGGCACGGGAGATGGTAAGGGGTTGGTTGGGGTGTCCGTGGGGTTGGTGGGTTGAGGTGGCAAGATGGGGGAATGCTGGGGTTGGTCAATGGGCTGTGTTTCAGCGAGTGGGAAGTTAAATGAAGGGTGTCTGCTGGGGTTGGTCAATGGGCTGGGTTGTGCTGGGGTTGGTAAATTGGGGGAGTGTTGTGGGTTGTGGGGGTTTAGAGTAGGGTGTTGTGAGATTGGGGGGTCGATAGCTTGATGGGCTGTAGGCAAAGTTTCAGTCCGGTGGGAAGTTTGGGAGTTGGTCAAGGAGTCGAGCCGGGGATTTAGAGTAGGGTCGTCCAGAATTAGGGTACGGGCCACTGGAGATTTCGCGGCCCGTATTGCTGACTGCATGAGTTTGGGCTCCCTTTGTTGCCTGCCACTGGAGTATTCGCTGGCTGGGTGGGCCGGTTGTTTTCCTTCCCTTCGGCCCGGGTGGCTTGGGTTTTTATTTCCTTTTCCTGGCTCTGACTCCTTCTGAAGGACAAAAAGAAGGTCCAAGTTGTCTTTTACTTTTCTTGGCTCTTTCTCTCCCTCTAAGACAAAAGGAAGGTCTGACCTTTCTATTGTCAGGTTTTGGAAGCTAGCGGCAGGCGCCTGAGTTGGTGCAGATGTCCTTTTTTGTGCAGAACCAGAGGAGCGCGCCATCGGTTGGTGGGATGAGCTCCCTCTGTTTCGATCTCCACTGGATGACTCCAGTTGTCTCTCTGGTAGCGCCGGCGGTGCTCCTAGTATGCTGCAAGAATCGAGCATACCCCTTTTCTGTCTCTCCTTGATTAGCCTGTCGAGGAAGTTATCCACCGATTCTTGCGGTGCTCCCAGAAGAAGTTCTTTGAGCACTGCCTTACTGCAGTGCCAGTCAAAGGCTTCGGTTGGGAGCAGGTCTAATGGGTCGTCGGTTGAAGCGTGGTGGCCCGAGGTGATGTATTTGAGCCGGCGGGATTTTTCCTCCATTCTCTTGAAGATCTCTTCTGATGGTGTAGTATCGGGCGGGATGCAGAAGTTAAGAGGTTCCTCTACCCAGCCGAGCACTTCTAGTT
This sequence comes from Eleocharis quinqueflora, assembly GCA_964058865.1. Lineage (NCBI taxonomy): Eukaryota > Viridiplantae > Streptophyta > Magnoliopsida > Poales > Cyperaceae > Eleocharis > Eleocharis quinqueflora. The sequence continues at coordinate 12,020 of CAXKVX010002480.1, forward strand.
GGATTCGCGATCTGAGCCCGTTAACTACCAAGAAAATGTTGCATGGTATGAGAGCTAGGTCAGATGTTGCGACAGCGATGTCGAGGTGTCTGATTGAGGCTACTGAGTGTAGGTCGGAATGGGCTACTATTAGGCCGAACGAAGAGGTCGCATAAGTAAGATGTTCTAGGCTCCATGATGCCGGAGGAAGGTCTAGGAGCCTCAACCATACCTTGAACTTAAGGTCGATGGGGTAGGCCGAGACCTGAGGAGACCAGGGGTAATAGATGTACCCCTTGTCGTCAATGGCCGGGTGGGGTTGGGATGCGAAGATGTTCGCAGAGGGGGATGGGGGAAGGACGAGGAGGTATTTCTCAGAGTCCATCTGAGTGATCTGGCCTTCAGCAGCTTCCGGGAGTTCTTTCTTGAAGTTATTGAAAACCTTGTCGATTGAGTGATTGGGTAAGTAGCGAGTGTCAATTACCACGGCGTGGCTGAGGCGATTGAGTTCTTGAGTGAGGTTTGGAGTTTCATGGATGAAGGCAAATGCTGATTGACGGCGGTCGTACGGCATGGCAGTAGCTCCACGAGGCGTCATCTCATGAGGTCGGGCAACGGCAGAATCCCGTCTATTGGGACATTCTTTGGCTGGGTGTCCCTGTTTTCGACAGCGACGGCATACCATGTGGATCCTTCCGCATAGCCCTGGCATGTGGCCTACCACATAGCAATCCAGGCAGCGACCCCGCCAGGCCGGATGTGCTTTGTTGGGAGGGAACGGGAGCCAGCTGAGGAGCGTGCGGAGCTGGGCCGGGGTCATCGGCGTGTAGCTGGGCGCGACATTACGAGGTCGCTTGGCATAGCGAGCAGATGGGGAGCCAGGTTGGTTACTGATGGTATTGAGGGTGTTGCGTGTGAAGTCCGAAGGTTTAGTGGGGCGGGTGCTGGTTGTCAGATGGGTGGAGGTCGCATCGTGGAGGTTGCGGAGGGAGGCCGAGATGGCAGCCGAGAGATTGAACCCTCTGGCAGCTGCGGCGTTGAGCTGATTTGGTGACCGTGGTTTGGGATGGGAGGTATATTTGTTTCTGTTTTCCATGTGGTTGTGGTAATGTGCTTTGAAGTGTGAAGTAATGTGGTGTTGAAGAAGGGGTTTGGTGGATTTAAACTGGAGGGAGGTCACGTGGGTAATGGGATTAGAGTAAGGGGTGAAGGATTTGAATTGGGGTTTGGGGTGGCGGCGGCGGTGGATGGATATCCAGCCATCACCTTCGTGACGCTGGAAGGTTCTCCCCATCTCTCAAAAAACTAGGCCAAAACCCAAAGTTTCCTCCAGATCACCACATGCCAATTAGCCCAAGTTTACCCCGTTAGCTTAAAAAAAGGCCACCTCAACTCAAAGTTAAATGAGTGATTACTTTTATTGGAGACTTGAGGGTTATTTTTTGGTTGTCCAATATAAACTAGTGAATCTTAACACGAGATCTAAAATTAAAATGAAATGGTCATATCATGACATTAATTTGTTGTTAACATCAATAATATGTTGTTATCAGAAGGATAAAAAAGAACAAGTTATTTACCAAAAGGTTTCAAATTCAAGAGCACTGGCCTCTTAATGTTGTTTTCATAGTACTATCACAGGTTATTATTGTCAATAAAACAATACTTTTGTCAATTTAGAATTGCAGATAATGTTGTTGTTGTAGTTGCACAAGTAATTGTAGCCAACATGGATAAAATTTAATTTGATTATTCACAACATCACATATCAATTAACGTATAATGGCGTCAAGTCAATTCTTTGGTCATTACAATATGGATCAGGATATGAATTTTCATTTTATCTTCAACCAATAATTAATTGATATAGGACCCAGTTTGCTATTTAATTAGAACATTGAATTGATAAAAACATGAGAAATAAGAGACCACATTTTCTATTTACGCTTTTTGTTTATCCATTACATCAATGTTGTGCTGATTAAAGTCACTTTATAATATCTGCAGGATTTAGGTTGGAAGCGTGTCATGTGCTCACAGATGCTTCATGTCCGGTGACAATTATCAAAGATACACCCTCTCATAACTCATAAGTGATGTCACTTCTAGATTACGTTGAAATAAATATGATAATATCTGAAAATCCGCATGTGGAACTGGTTCCTTACCTATGTCGGAACTCTTATGCTTAGAGTTGTCATTGTGTTTTGCACGTTTCATTGCGCCGTGTCACGGCTCGCAGCCAACCGTGATGCCGCGAATATATAATCTTAAATATCCGCAAGGCCATTCCTTCTTAATACAGAAGGTAATAATAAACAGAGCAAATGTTTAAAAATTTTAAACAACTTTTTATTTTATTCATTTAATCTTTTACAATATAACCAAGATCCCGAGTAGATCTAAGATCTTAACCCAACAATCAATCTCATGGTGCTAACCTAATACAAGTAAGGTCTGATAAATCTGGACAACCGTAATAACAAGGCTTACTTTTTATAATCTTCTCCTAGTCTTTAGACCAAAGCCTGCGTCTTTCCTCGCAATCTCTGAATAACCTGGAACCCACATCCATGTGGAAACATACAACAAGTACGGAATGAGATATAATCTCAGTGCGGATTTTAGTTCCAGTACGTGAATTTATGTTAAATAAAGTTATTAGAATTAAAGAAAGATAAATAATCAGAAAGTAAAATTTGATCGGAGTAATGCAAGTAATACCAATATCTCAGATAATAGAATCAAAGAACTACTGTATCGAATCTATCACCTCGGATAACAAAAGAACCATCATATCAAGTATATGATATAAGAAATCAAGTCAGTCAGAACAGATGTTTGTATCAAGTTTCATCAGATCAAGTCAGATCACAAATCACACCACATGTATCTCTCACTGTCTCAGATCAGTTCACAAGTCACATCACATGTATCTCGTACCGGGTCACTATCTCCCGTCTGTTGATCAAACAGACGCCATTCCAGGAGATCTTCCTAGCTCAAGTATACATGGAGACTAAATCTCACGAGAGTTGTACAGGGGAAGTACCCAATACTATTAGCGCTAATGTACGGCCGAAATCGGGGGCCAACCGCATCTCGGTAGTGACAGAGATAATCAAACTTTAAATTCAAGTTCCATTTCAGATCAGACAGAATTTCAGAACTTTCAGACAGATCAAATAGATTTCCAAATCAATTCAAATATCAGACTCTCAATTCCAGAAAAGTCAAACCGGACAAGATTTCAGATATATCAATAATCTTACAACACAGATCTCAATCGAAATGCCAAGTCAGACAAATCGGAAAACACATATCAATCAGAACTAGACACCGAGTCAGATTCATCTATCACAAATCGAATATTTACTTATCAACATGTTTCATAGTTTTGGGGCATCTATTTATAATAATATGCAGAACAAATTCAGACAAAGTTCAGAATATGCAAAGTTCCATAATTCTGAGTCAAATTGAATTACGTAACATTTAATTCTAATTACCAAATTTAATAAAAATTCACGTAATTCCGCACCTGAATAAACTCCTTTCGTGACGAATTCTTGTTTCGATTCAAGAATCATTTACTAATTCCTCCAAATCTTCAAATCTACCGAGCAGATTTATCCGGCTAAGACAAGAAGAAACAGCAAGGGCAACGATTCAGTACAAGGGTCGGTTTAGCAGGAGCATCTCTTCCCAATTTCTCCTCTCTTTTCTCTCTTGCATCTCTTTGCAGTGAGTACCAAGGGTAAGAATAGGGGTTCATTTATATAGCCATGTAAGGCGGTTAGGAATGAGGTAAGTCACCGAGGGTAAGGTGAGTTGCTCAACAAGAGTTCACCACATGTCCTTGAAGTAAAAACGTCACAGTTAAGGGAATTCGACTTCCCTTTCAAATCCGTTACTAGGAGCAAGCCACGTATTCGTGCCAGAGTTAAGGGGATTGAACCTCCCTTTCTAATCCACCAATCACGACATAGAATCGTCAATTGAGGTGGCTAAATCCCCTTCGTTCTCATTGATAAGGGGAAGGGTCTCGATTAAATGAGGGTAAGGATGAGGGTTAATAGGAGGCCAGATGTGACGTGAGGCCGAGGCGACGACCTCGTCGGCCATGGGGTGAGGCAGACCGATACAAGGTTTTGGGAAAATTTCATCGAGCAGGTCGTCCCACCGAAGAAACGAGGAAGAAGAAAATAAAAAGGGAAACAATTTGTATCTGACCCGTTTGATCCCAGGGTGTAATCCCTGTTATTTTCTTATGGGATTTTCCGTGACCAACACTGTAGTTTCTCATGTAACGAGTCAGTTTATGAGGTGGGTCATTATGTTGGATCTTCTATGGGAAGTTATATAATCCTATGTGAAATGAATCATTTCATGAAATGGGTCACATTTTAGGTCAAGTTATAAATTTCATATCCTCATTATTATTTAATCTAGTAATTATTCTTATGAATATTAGTTTTCATTTAATATATAAGCACATTTGTTGATGAAACCAATTTAGCAATTAAAATATGTCTTTGTTTCGTTTGATGAAAAATTATAATAACTCCATATATTTCGATATATTTGATTATCGCAAGGATTACACATATTATTTGATTTTGATGAAATATTATTAAATTATTGCTGAAAAGAGTTATTAGCAAAATTGATTAAAAATATTTGTTAAGTTCTGAAATAATTTAATATACAACCTTTCTTCTTAATATCTTAAAATATTATAAAAACAGTATGAAAAAAATATGGGCTGTGACAAACTCCCCCCCTTAAAATAATTTCGTCCTCGAAATTCCTTATTACTACAATATTTTACATATATTGATTCTATAATTAACTATTAGTATTTATTATTGCATTTCTTATTTTGAAGGTGACATTACAATAGAGAGTATATCTAAATTATGATAGCATGATAGTATGAAGATAATAGTATACCCATCTTATAATCTATGTTTATATTTGCTAACAATATAATTTAGAAAATGAGACATAATATTTTTCATTTAAATGATATTGATCTATGTATCATTTTTGTGTACTTACGTATACATTAAAGAGGTACAACAATTTATTGTATATTTCCTATTCCAATACAAAATTTTGAAATGTGTAAACAAGAGTCGATTATTTTGATCATGAATCTTATGAATTACAAACTTATAATTTCATATTATTAGTATTTAGATATGTTTAGTATATTTCTTAGATCGTCTTTAAAACGTGCCATGTATAAATCTAACAAAAATTTTTTTCTTCTAAATTCATAATTTGGTTACTAATATATATTTTTATTCATATTTATCATAATTATAGAAAATGTACTTGGTAATCCGTTATAAGAGATCGTAACACGCATGTATAGTAATTATCTTAATATTACTGAATTGAGTTACCGATGATTCGTTATAGCCTGGGTGTACTTCATTACTTGTCAAGGTTAAATTTTCATAGTTGTTGTTATACATTCATCATGCTTCCGCTGCGCTACTTAATTATTAAATACGATTGGTTTATGATAATTTATTTCTCATTTGACATAATCTATAATTTACAAAGATATGTGATTTTGTTGATAAAAGTTTTGGATTTAGTTAACAAAGTTTGGTCAATTCCTTATGTTCACCAGTCTTCATGTCGTGGCTTGTCTTGAACAATTTCTGAAGTGATTGGAAAGGGTTTTCTCCTCGTCGTAGTGTCTGTTGTAGCTTGCTTCCTTGACTGTGATAAGTTAGGTTTTGGAGGTGTATTTAATAGTTTGTTATATGTTGACATTTATCATCATATCTGAATCATATGTCTTTTCAAGACACAATATTAGGATGGGGAATGAGGTTGGTTACCTCAAGGATACTATTTTTGGTTTTGGTGTGAGGTTCGTCGAAACAACATTGTTATGAAAAAGTAGAGAAGGTTCATCTTATTAATTATTTCTCTCATATAGGTAGATTATGATAGAAATAATTTACTAAATTACTAATATGGTTGTAATCACGTCACAGAACTTCCGAAATGATATTTATATATATTTAGATTTCATATATGATAGAAATTCTTAGACATATTAGCATTTACATATGTGATATGTATATTCACAAAAATGTAATATAGGTTTACAATATATATCTTTAGTTCATTTATTATATCGAGATTCTATTTATCTGATTTCTTAATGCATTAATTTTGTTTGAAATTAACTTACAACACTACAATGTCAGAACCGATTCTTTCTTCTTAGGTAGTCAGTCTAAAAAGAAAGAATACATGTTCTTACATTACAAGGAATCAAGATAATACAAGATCAGTATCAAAACTGGTGACTAGTCAGTTTTAATTCTTACTCTTGCATACTGGAAAGAAACGAAAACGGTATCAACATATTGATGAATATATTCAAGAGAACAATCAGACTATAATTTCTAGTGATGTAAGATATAAAGAGAGTTATACAGTTGTATAACATATATATATATATATATATATATATATATATATATATATATATCATGCAAAGATAGCTTAAGGTCTAATGTTTATATAGTTGTAGTATCAAGACTTTAAATAAATAGCCTAACTTTTACTTATATGATATTTCTAGATATTATTTCGTAAATTAACGTGAAGATTATTGTAAATCGTCTTTTGATTACGATTTGTTCAATAATCTTGTTCATGATTTACACTTCTATCTCGTATTGTATTACATTGGTCCACATTCCACTACTGGCGTGTAGAATGCGGAATTCGTAACAAAGATTCTCAATTATTTACGTTAAATTTCTAACCCGTATCTACCCACTCCGACGTAGTCTAGTGACATCAGTTCTTCTAGAGTACGTAAGTCTGGTTAAGATTATGTCAGGTACTGTATCTATACCAACTTATGTCATCCTATTCTTGTATTAATCTGATTTGATTTGACCTCCATACTTAGCCTGATACTGTACTTAAGTATAAAATCTAATATTTCCAACAACTCTTTAGCTAAATTAGTAGATGTAGTTTATATTTAGTGTTCTAACTTAATGTTTTCAACTAATGCTCTGATACCACTTGTCACGGCTCGCAGCCAACCGTGATGCCGCGAATATATAATCTTAAATATCCGCAAGGCCATTCCTTCTTAATACAGAAGGTAATAATAAACAGAGCAAATGTCTAAAAATTTTAAACAACTTTTTATTTTATTCATTTAATCTTTTACAATATAACCAAGATCCCGAGTAGATCTAAGATCTTAACCCAACAATCAATCTCACGGTGCTAACCTAATACAAGTAAGGTCTGGTAAATCTGGACAACCGTAATCACAAGGCTTACTTTTTATAATCTTCTCCTAGTCTTTAGACCAAAGCCTGCGTCTTTCCTCGCAATCTCTGAATAACCTGGAACCCACATCCATGTGGAAACATACAACAAGTACGGAATGAGATATAATCTCAGTGCAGATTTTAGTTCCAGTACGTGGATTTATGTTAAATAAAGTTATTAGAATTAAAGAAAGATAAATAATCAGAAAGTAAAATTTGATCGGAGTAATGCAAGTAATACCAATATCTCAGATAATAGAATCAAAGAACTACTGTATCGAATCTATCACCTCGGATAACAGAAGAACCATCATATCAAGTATATGATATAAGAAATCAAGTCAGTCAGAACAGATGTTTGTATCAAGTTTCATCTGATCAAGTCAGATCACAAATCACACCACATGTATCTCTCACTGTCTCAGATCAGATCACAAGTCACATCACATGTATCTCGTACCGGGTCACTATCTCCCGTCTGTTGATCAAACAGACGCCATTCCAGGAGATCTTCCTAGCTCAAGTATACATGGAGACTAAATCTCACGAGAGTTGTACAGGGGAAGTAACCAATACTATTAGCGCTAATGTACGGCCGAAATCGGGGGCCAACCGCATCTCGGTAGTGACAGAGATAATCAAACTTTAAATTCAAGTTCCATTTCAGATCAGACAGAATTTCAGAACTTTCAGACAGATCAAATAGATTTCCAAATCAATTCAAATATCAGACTCTCAATTCCAGAAAAGTCAAATCGGACAAGATTTCAGATAGATCAATAATCTTACAACACAGATCTCAATCGAAATGCCAAGTCAGACAAATCGGAAAACACATATCAATCAGAACTAGACACCGAGTCAGATTCATCTTTCACAAATCGAATATTTACTTATCAACATGTTTCATAGTTTTCGGGCATCTATTTATAATAATAATATGAAGAACAAATTCAGACAAAATTCAGAATATGCAAAGTTCCATAATTCCGAGTCAAATTGAATTACGTAACATTTAATTCTAATTACCAAATTTAATAAAAATTCACGTAATTCCGCACCTGAATAAACTCCTTTCGTGACGAATTCTTGTTTCGATTCAAGAATCATTTATTAATTCCTCCAAATCTTCAAATCTACCGAGCAGATTTATCCGGCTAAGACAAGAAGAAACAACAAGGGCAACGATTCAGTACAAGGGTCGGTTTAGCAGGAGCATCTCTTCCCAATTTCTCCTCTCTTTTCTCTCTTGCATCTCTTTGCAGTGAGTACCAAGGGTAAGAATAGGGGTTCATTTATATAGCCCTGTAAGGCGGTTAGGAAGGAGGTAAGTCACCGAGGGTAAGGTGAGTTGCTCAACAAGAGTTCACCACATGTCCTTGAAGTAAAAACGTCACAGTTAAGGGAATTCTACTTCCCTTTCAAATCTGTTACTAGGAGCAAGCCACGTATTCGTGCCAGAGTTAAGGGGATTGATCCTCCCTTTTGAATCCACCAATCACGACATAGAATCGTCAATTGAGGTGGCTAAATCCCCTTCGTTCTCATTGATAAGGGGAAGGGTCTCGATTAAATGAGGGTAAGGATGAGGGTTAATAGGAGGCCAGATGTGACGTGAGGTCGAGGCGACGACCTCGTCGGCCATGGGGTGAGGCAGACCGATACAAGGTTTTGGAAAAATTTCATCGAGCGGGTCGTCCCACCGAAGAAACGAGGAAGAAGAAAATAAAAAGGGAAACAATTTGTATCTGACCCGTTTGATCCCAGGGTGTAATCCCTGTTATTTTCTTATGGGATTTTTCGTGACCAACACTGTAGTTTCTCATGTAACGTGTCAGTTTATGAGGTGGGTCATTATGTTGGATCTTCTATGGGAAGTTATATAATCCTATGTGAAATGAATCATTTCATGAAATGGGTCACATTTTAGGTTATATTCAAGTTATAAATTTCATATCCTCATTATTATTTAATCTAGTAATTATTCTTATGAATATTAGTTTTCATTTAATATATAAGCACATTTGTTGATGAAACCAATTTAGCAATTAAAATATGTCTTTGTTTCGTTTGATGAAAAATTATAATAACTCCATATATTTCGATATATTTGATTATCGCAAGGATTACACATATTATTTGATTTTGATGAAATATTATTAAATTATTGCTGAAAAGAGTTATTAGCAAAATTGATTAAAAATATTTGTTAAGTTCTGAAATAATTTAATATACAACCTTTCTTCTTAATATCTTAAAATATTATAAAAACAGTATGAAAAAAATATGGGCTGTGACACGCCGTGACGTTAAACTTCAAGAATTTTTATTGCGTTCGTTAAACGCAACGTAAGGCGAAAATAATTTTTGTTACACTCGGTTAGATGCAACGCAAACACAAGTGGTCACTTGCGTTACGTTTTAAACGTTTCTTACGTCATGTTTATAAAATCATACTTATATAAGTTATAAAATCATCACGTGTTTGCATTCCTTAAGAGGTAAAAGATCTGCAAAATTATCAAATAAAAAAATCAATGAAAAATATCGGTATCTCCGAGGAGTAAAGTTACAAGATATTAATTTAATAAAGTTGATATAGTGCATTTTAGACTTATAATGCATTTTTAGTGCCTTTTAGCGTTTTTAATGCCTTTTCATTTCTCTCATAAGTCTCCGCCTTGTAGAACACGCCGTGTCTCCTTCATCTGTATTCACTATTCAGTATTCTGCTTAGAAAATGCGATCTCCTATTTCTCCAAGGAAAAGGTAATTTAATCTTTCATTTCTCTTAAGCTTTCTCTTAGTTCATTACTAGTTATTAGTTCAAAATAATTTCAATGTTCAATATTCACTACTCCAAAATAATTTTAACGCAACTTTCTTTAAGTAGTTGTTAGTTCAAAATTAGAAATGATTGCTTTGCAATTAGTTCAAAATTAGTTCAGTAATCAAATTTGGAGATGATTGCACTGCTGAGTTATTAGTTCAAAATTCAATCAAATTGGTGTTAGGGTTTAGGATATATTCACTGATGAGTTAGTTTAGGATTTAGAGTCTAGGGTCTAGATATTAGGATTGCACTGATTGAATCTTTCTTTGAAATAGATGGACCGCTTGTGTTAGCGAGAAACATGGTCGATGTGGTTTACGTTTAATTTTTCCTTTTTTCAGGATTTTCATAAATGTTTTGACTTTGTTGTGCACTGCTAGTGGCAAGTTAAACGTGCAAAAAGAGTTTAATGTTTTGCATGTTTCTTATGTTTAACTAAACTTAAACGCAAGAAAATTTTCTGACGTTTATTAAATGCAACGCAAACGCCACAGAAAATCCTTATGCTCGAAAAAACGCGATGTAAATGCAAGAGAGTATTTGTGTAGTCGTTTCGTGCATTTGACAGTCCTACTTATGCTGAACTGTTAGATTCTGAGTAGTATTTGTGATGATGAATAATTGTATTCATATATGTTGTTTTTGTACAAGAGTATCGGAAGTTCTTTTATAAGCTCCTAATCGGTAACCACATGTTTACCGTTATACAGTATTCTAACGTTCCTAAAGAAAAGACTTGTAACCCTCTTTCACATTTAAGGGTTTGGATGCTTTCTTTTCCTATCCTAGACCTATGATGATTAATTACTGAGGTCTATCAGTCCCTATTTCTTTAACACTCCCCCTCAAGCTAGGATTGTAGATGTCGATAAGTCCTAGCTTGCTTGTGATATCATCGAATTCTTTGATACTTAACCCTTTTGTAAATATATCTGCTAATTGGTCTTGACTTTTAACAAATGGTGTCTCAATTTCCTTGCTTTGAATTTTTTGTCTTATGAAGTGGCAATCCACCTCGATATGCTTGGTTCGTTCGTGAAACACGGGATTAGCCGCAATGTGTCTTGCTGCTTGATTATCACAAAACATCTTCATTGGTTCATTAATCTTGATACTTAAGTCGACTAGTAACTGTTTGATCCATGTTAGCTCGCTTGCGGTAGATGCCACGGCTCGATACTCTGCTTCTGCGCTTGATCGTGCCACAACATTTTGTTTCTTGCTCTTCCATGTGACTAAGTTTCCGCCTACAAATGTGCAAAACCCGGTTGTCGATTTTCTATCGAAACTTCCGGCCCAATCTGCATCGGAATAGCCACATATTGCATTAGTACCATTTTTCTGTTGGAATTTCATGTGTAAGTTCAAGAGGACGAAAATTAAATTTTTTTGCCTCTATTTAACTCAATACACAAATGATCTTATTTATATAACAATTGCAAGCAAGATTATACTATGACATTTTATCGAACACCTCTTGTGCAACAACAAAACAGAAAATAAAACATTTATTTCTTGCACAAGAGTGGATAAAAGATTATACCTAAAGAGATTGTCAAATCTCTTCGTAGAGAGGAGTCGATTCCTCTTCTAGGTCTCTTGAAAACCGTCGTCTTCCTTCTTCGGCCATGGAAGCACCCTTGTCTCTTGGTTCACCTTGAACCTAAACAACAACCTAAAGCATCCTTAGATAGATGGATGTAGAGCTTAGAGCTTAGATCCAACCACCTAGATCTTCAATCTTCAATGAACAAGCTATTTCATTTGGTGGCTAAACCTTGCAAGAGAAGAGAAAGAAGAGCAATGGAGTTTTTTCTTTCTACACACAAGAGAGGGGAAATCAAGGGTTACTATTCACGGATTACTATTCATCCCATTGTGGGAAGAGAGAGAAAAAGTCATTTTTCATCTCAAACATACTCATTTATATAGCCAAGTCCTAGGGCAACACTTGTGTTAATTATTTACACAAATGGCTATGATTACTCTCTTGTTATTCCCTAATCATATTTGCAAGGATTTAATTTATGAGTAAATAATATTACTATATTATTCTAATATGAATTAATTTATTATTCTTATAATGCTCTCAAACATTATACAAAATAATATTCACATATATTCTCATAAATTTATTTTATGATCTAAGCATGTCATTTTACATGACATATTACTTTAACATTTTATCACATGCATTTTAACTCATACATCATGAGATTAAATACATCATTCAAAATGTAAAATACTTGTTGTTTCTGTTCAGTTGGTGTGACCTTACAGAGGACATAGTCGTTACGTGCTTGATCCACTTAATTCGTGTCTATCCTTGTCTCATGATATTTTAAATAATATGCAAAATAGGATCGTGTCATTTTTGCATTATATTATTTTCTTGGTCTCTCAAGTGAATTATAAGTATAACTACATCAGTTATATTGCATGCAATATAATTTCACTTTACCAAGTGGCCCAGTAATATCATAACTCAAATAATTGAGGGACAATAATAATATTGACATATAAATTTCTCCCGCGCAAGTTGTACATAACGAATTACTATATTATTCCAATCATTTGAATGGACTTTAATAGTAATCACATTATATACTTCTCATGTGAAAAACTTACATGTCTCATATATAAGATTCAAAGACACATTGGAAACATTAATGACACAAAACTAATCCATATAATGCTCCATCTAGTTAGGTCATGTTCAGTATATAAAGAATCACCATTTTATATACTCATGTCATTGAATGATAATCACTTATCAAATTTATAGAACTACAATGTACTTTCAATTGACATGACAACCTTCATGGTAAATAATGTTCCCTTTAATTACCACGATTGTGAACATATTTAGGATTATATGTTTTCATCTAAAAAGTTCTATGGTTCAAGACCATGAGCATCTTCTTGAACGCTTCTAAAGATATAACATATCAATCTCAAGGAACATAAATGTATAATAACATTTAAAATCATAAACAATTCATAAATTCGTTATAAAAAGGATAACTTTCAAAACACACAACCTTCAGTCTCCTACTTGTTTTTAAAGTTTCTTATATGCATAAACTCTAAAAAGAGAGAACCCTTTCAATTTAGTTTTCAAGCCATTCTTCATTATCTTGTAGAATCATGGACTCGAAATGAATTTCGTTCTTGGCTTACGATAAAAGTGTTTTCAAGGAATCAGCTATGTTGCTGTTTGTGTCTACCCATATTAATATAATTTTGCCTTTGTCTATAAAGTCTCGAGTCACGAAGTACTCTCTATCATGTACTTTGTCTTATGATGTGATATTGGCTCCTTGATTTGCATAATAGATGCACTATTGTAGCAAAACAACTCCAAGGATCCTTCACAGGACAAGACAGCACTAAGTTTCTTAGGATACTTCTTTATCCATTCTTCTTTGCTT
>CAXKVX010002481.1:0-69541 GCA_964058865.1 Eleocharis quinqueflora
GAAACACTTCTTAGTAGGATATGATCCTTTGTGGTGTTTTCTTTAATGTTTACTACCCATAAATGAAGTACTCATATAATAAACACTTGTCGGAGTAGGGTAAGATGCTTTGTGATGTTTTATTTAATGCTTACCACCCATCAATTAAGTACATTGATCGAAATCACTCCTAATTTAAGTATTCGGACATGAAACACTTAGTGTGGCCTTTATGCTTCTTCGTTGTGTTTTAATGAATGGTTACAACACTTAAATGAAGTACTCGGAGAAGAAACTCTTCTCGTGGTAATATTTGATGCTTTGTAGATTGTTCTTGAAATGTTACCACTTACAAATGAATTATTACGATTAGAAACACTTTTTAGTACGGTATGATGCTTTGTGGTGTTTTCTTTAATGGTTACCACCCATAAATGAAGTATTCAGATAAGAAACACTTCTCGTAGTAGGATAAGATGCTTTGTGATGTTTTATTTCATGTTTACCACCCAGCAATTAAGTACATTGATCGGAATCATTCATAAATGAAGAACTCGGACATGAAACACTTAGAGTGGTATTTATGCTTGTTCGTTGTCCTTTAATGAATGGTTACAACACTTAAATGAAGTACTCGGAGAAGAAACTCTTCTCGTGGTAATATTTGATGGTTTGTAGAGTGTTCTTGAAATGTTACCACTCACAAATGAATTATTATGATTAGAAACACTTTTTAGTACGATATGATGCTTTGTGGTGTTTTCTTTAATGGTTACCACCCATAAATGAAGTATTCAGATAAGAAACACTTCTCGTAGTAGGATAAGATGCTTTGTGATGTTTTATTTCATGTTTACCACCCAGCAATTAAGTACATTGATCGCAATCATTCATAAATGAAGTACTCGGACATGAAACACTTAAAGTGGTATTTATGCTTGTTCGTTGTCCTTTAATGAATGGTTAAAACACTTAAATGAAATACTCGGAGAAGAAACTCTTCTCGTGGAAAGATATGATGCGTTGTGGAGTTTTCTTGAAAGGTTACCACACATAAATGAAGTGCTATAATCAGAAACACTTCTTAGTAGAATATGATCCTTTGTGGTGTTTTCTTTAATGTTTACTACCCATAAATGAAGTACTCATATAATAAACACTTGTCGGAGTAGGGTAAGATGCTTTGTGATGTTTTATTTAATGCTTACCACCCATCAATTAAGTACATTGATCGAAATCACTCCTAAATTAAGTACTCGGACATGAAAAACTTAGAGTGGTATTTATGCTTGTTCGTTGTCCTTTAATGAATGGTTACAACACTTAAATGAAGTACTCGGAGAAAAACTCTTCTCGTTGTAAGATATGATGCGTTGTGGAGTTTTCTTGAAAGGTTACCACACATAAATGAAATGCTATGATCAGAAACACTTCTAAGTTGGATATGATCCTTTGTGGTGTTTTCGTTAATGTTTACTACCCATAAATGAAGTACTCATATAATAAACACTTGTCGGAGTAGGGTAAGATGTTTTGTGATGTTTTATTTAATGCTTACCACCCATCAATTAAGTACATTGATCGAAATCACTCCTAAATTAAGTACTCGAACATGAAACACTTAGAGTGGTATCTATGCTTGTTCGTTGTCCTTTAATGAATGGTTACAACACTTAAATGAAGTACTCGGAGAAGAAACTCTTCTCGTTGTAAGATATGATGCGTTGTGGAGTTTTCTTGAAAGGTTACCACACATAAATGAAGTGCTATAATCAGAAACACTTCTTAGTAGAATATGATCCTTTGTGGTGTTTTCTTTAATGTTTACTATCCATAAATGAAGTACTCACATAATAAACACTTGTCGGAATAGGGTAAAATGCTTTGTGATGTTTTATTTAATGCTTAACACCCATCAATTAAGTACATTGGTCGAAATCACTCCTAAATTAAGTACTCGGACATGAAACACTTAGTGTGGCATTTATGCTTCTTCGTTGTGTTTTAATGAATGGTTACAACACTTAAATGAAGTACTCGGAGAAGAAACTCTTCTCGTGGTAATATTTGATGCTTTGTAGATTGTTCTTGAAATGTTACCACTTACAAATGAATTATTACGATTAGAAACACTTTTTAGTACGGTATGATGCTTTGTGGTGTTTTCTTTAATGGTTACCACCCATAAATGAAGTATTCAGATAAGAAACACTTTTCGTAGTATGATAAGATGTTTTGTGATGTTTTATTTCATTTTTACCACCCTGCAATTAAGTACATTGATCGGAATCATTCATTAATGAAGTACTCGGACATGAAACACTTAGAGTGGTATTTATGCCTGTTCGTTGTCCTTTAATGAATGGTTACAACACTTAAATGAAGTACTCGGAGAAGAAACTCTTCTCGTTGTAAGATATGATGCGTTGTGGAGTTTTCTTGAAAGGTTACCACACATAAATGAAGTGCTATGATCAGAAACACTTCTTAGTAGGATATGATCCTTTGTGGTGTTTTCTTTAATGTTTACTACCCATAAATGAAGTACTCACATAATAAACACTTGTCGGAGTAGGGTAAGATGCTTTGTGATGTTTTATTTAAAGCTTACCACCCATCAATTAAGTACATTGATCGAAATCACTCCTAAATTAAGTACTCGGACATCAAACACTTAGTGTGGTTTTTATGCTTCTTCGTTGTGTTTTAATAAATGGTTACAACACTTAAATGAAGTACTCGGAGAAGAAACTCTTCTCGTGGTAATATTTGATTGTTTGTAGAGTGTTCATGAAATGTTACCACTCACAAATGAATTATTATGATTAGAAACACTTTTTAGTACGATATGATGCTTTGTGGTGTTTTCTTTAATGGTTACCACCCATAAATGAAGTATTCAAATAAGAAACACTTCTCGTAGTAGGATAAGATGCTTTGTGATGTTTTATTTCATGTTTACCACCCAGCAATTAAGTACATTGATCGGAATCATTCATAAATGAAGTACTCGGACATGAAACACTTAGAGTGGTATTTATGCTTGTTCGTTGTCCTTTAATGAATGGTTACAACACTTAAATGAAGTACTCGGAGAAGAAACTCTTCTCGTTGTAAGATATGATGCGTTGTGGAGTTTTCTTGAAAGGTTACCACACATAAATGAAGTGCTATGATCAGAAACACTTCTTAGTAGGATATTATCCTTTGTGGTGTTTTCTTTAATGTTTACTACCCATAAATGAAGTACTCATATAATAAACACTTGTCGGAGTAGGGTAAGATTCTTTGTGATGTTTTATTTTATGCTTACCACCCATCAATTAATTACATTGACCGAAATCACTCCTAAATTAAGTACTCGGACATCAAACACTTAGTGTGGTATTGATGCTTCTTCGTTGTGTTTTAATGAATTGTTACAACACTTAAATGAAGTACTCGGAGAAGAAACTCTTCTCGTGGTAATATTTGATGGTTTGTAGAGTGTTTTTGAAATGTTACCACTCACAAATGAATTATTTTGATTAGAAACACTTTTTAGTACGATATGATGCTTTGTGGTGTTTTCTTTAATGGTTACCACCCATAAATGAAGTATTCAGAAAAGAAACACTTTTCGTAGTAGGATAAGATGCTTTGTGATGTTTTATTTCATGTTTACCACCCAACAATTAAGTACATTGATCGGAATCATTCATAAATGTAGTACTCGGACATGAAACACTTAGAGTGGTATTTATGCTTGTTCGTTGTCCTTTAATGAATGGTTACAACACTTAAATGAAGTACTCGGAGAAGAAACTCTTCTCGTTGCAAGATATGATGCGTTGTGGAGTTTTCTTGAAAGGTTACCACACATAAATGAAGTGCTATGATCAGAAACACTTCTTAGTAGGATATGATCCTTTGTGGTGTTTTCTTTAATGTTTACTACCCATAAATGAAGTACTCATATAATAAACACTTGTCGGAGTAGGGTAAGATGCTTTGTGATGTTTTATTTTATGCTTACCACCCATCAATTAATTACATTGACCGAAATCACTCCTAAATTAAGTACTCGGACATCAAACACTTAGTGTGGTATTGATGCTTCTTCGTTGTGTTTTAATGAATTGTTACAACACTTAAATGAAGTACTCGGAGAAGAAACTCTTCTCGTGGTAATATTTGATGCTTTGTAGAGTGTTTTTGAAATGTTACCACTCACAAATGAATTATTATGATTAGAAACACTTTTTAGTACGATATGATGCTTTGTGGTGTTTTCTTTAATGGTTACCACCCATAAATGAAGTATTCAGAAAAGAAACACTTTTCGTAGTAGGATAAGATGCTTTGTGATGTTTTATTTCATGTTTACCACCCAACAATTAAGTACATTGATCGGAATCATTCATAAATGTAGTACTCGGACATGAAACACTTAGAGTGGTATTTATGCTTGTTCGTTGTCCTTTAATGAATGGTTAAAACACTTAAATGAAGTACTCGGAGAAGAAACTCTTCTCGTGGTAAGATATGATGCGTTGTGGAGTTTTCTTGAAAGGTTACCACACATAAATGAAGTGCTATAATCAGAAACACTTCTTAGTAGAATATGATCCTTTGTGGTGTTTTCTTTAATGTTTACTACCCATAAATGAAGTACTCACATAATAAACACTTGTCGGAGTAGGGTAAGATGCTTTGTGATGTTTTATTTAAAGCTTACCACCCATCAATTAAGTACATTGATCGAAATCACTCCTAATTTAAGTATTCGGACATGAAACACTTAGTGTGGCCTTTATGCTTCTTCGTTGTGTTTTAATGAATGGTTACAACACTTAAATGAAGTACTCGGAGAAGAAACTCTTCTCGTGGTAATATTTGATGCTTTGTAGAGTGTTCTTGAAATGTTACCACACACAAATAAATTATTATGATTAGAAACACTTCTTAGTAGGATATGATGCTTTGTGATGTTTTATTTAAAGCTTACCACCCAGCAATTAAGTACATTGATCGGAATCATTCATAAATGAAGTACTCGGACATGAAACACTTAGAGTGGTATTTATGCTTGTTCGTTGTCCTTTAATGAATGGTTACAACACTTAAATGAAGTACTCGGAGAAGAAACTCTTCTCGTTGTAAGATATGATGCGTTGTGGAGTTTTCTTGAAAGGTTACCACACATAAATGAAGTGCTATGATCAGAAACACTTCTTAGTAGGATATTATCCTTTGTGGTGTTTTCTTTAATGTTTACTACCCATAAATGAAGTACTCATATAATAAACACTTGTCGGAGTAGGGTAAGATGCTTTGTGATGTTTTATTTTATGCTTACCACCCATCAATTAATTACATTGACCGAAATCACTCCTAAATTAAGTACTCGGACATCAAACACTTAGTGTGGTATTGATGCTTCTTCGTTGTGTTTTAATGAATTGTTACAACACTTAAATGAAGTACTCGGAGAAGAAACTCTTCTCGTGGTAATATTTGATGGTTTGTAGAGTGTTTTTGAAATGTTACCACTCACAAATGAATTATTTTGATTAGAAACACTTTTTAGTACGATATGATGCTTTGTGGTGTTTTCTTTAATGGTTACCACCCATAAATGAAGTATTCAGAAAAGAAACACTTTTCGTAGTAGGATAAGATGCTTTTTGATGTTTTATTTCATGTTTACCACCCAACAATTAAGTACATTGATCGGAATCATTCATAAATGTAGTACTCGGACATGAAACACTTAGAGTGGTATTTATGCTTGTTCGTTGTCCTTTAATGAATGGTTACAACACTTAAATGAAGTACTCGGAGAAGAAACTCTTCTCGTTGCAAGATATGATGCGTTGTGGAGTTTTCTTGAAAGGTTACCACACATAAATGAAGTGCTATGATCAGAAACACTTCTTAGTAGGATATGATCCTTTGTGGTGTTTTCTTTAATGTTTACTACCCATAAATGAAGTACTCATATAATAAACACTTGTCGGAGTAGGGTAAGATGCTTTGTGATGTTTTATTTTATGCTTACCACCCATCAATTAATTACATTGACCGAAATCACTCCTAAATTAAGTACTCGGACATCAAACACTTAGTGTGGTATTGATGCTTCTTCGTTGTGTTTTAATGAATTGTTACAACACTTAAATGAAGTACTCGGAGAAGAAACTCTTCTCGTGGTAATATTTGATGCTTTGTAGAGTGTTTTTGAAATGTTACCACTCACAAATGAATTATTATGATTAGAAACACTTTTTAGTACGATATGATGCTTTGTGGTGTTTTCTTTAATGGTTACCACCCATAAATGAAGTATTCAGAAAAGAAACACTTTTCGTAGTAGGATAAGATGCTTTGTGATGTTTTATTTCATGTTTACCACCCAACAATTAAGTACATTGATCGGAATCATTCATAAATGTAGTACTCGGACATGAAACACTTAGAGTGGTATTTATGCTTGTTCGTTGTCCTTTAATGAATGGTTAAAACACTTAAATGAAGTACTCGGAGAAGAAACTCTTCTCGTGGTAAGATATGATGCGTTGTGGAGTTTTCTTGAAAGGTTACCACACATAAATGAAGTGCTATAATCAGAAACACTTCTTAGTAGAATATGATCCTTTGTGGTGTTTTCTTTAATGTTTACTACCCATAAATGAAGTACTCACATAATAAACACTTGTCGGAGTAGGGTAAGATGCTTTGTGATGTTTTATTTAAAGCTTACCACCCATCAATTAAGTACATTGATCGAAATCACTCCTAATTTAAGTATTCGGACATGAAACACTTAGTGTGGCCTTTATGCTTCTTCGTTGTGTTTTAATGAATGGTTACAACACTTAAATGAAGTACTCGGAGAAGAAACTCTTCTCGTGGTAATATTTGATGCTTTGTAGAGTGTTCTTGAAATGTTACCACACACAAATAAATTATTATGATTAGAAACACTTCTTAGTAGGATATGATGCTTTGTGATGTTTTATTTAAAGCTTACCACCCAGCAATTAAGTACATTGATCGGAATCATTCATAAATGAAGTACTCGGACATGAAACACTTAGAGTGGTATTTATGCTTGTTCGTTGTCCTTTAATGAGTGGTTACAACACTTAAATGAAGTACTCGGAGAAGAAACTCTTCTTATTGTAAGATATGATGCGTTGTGGAGTTTTCTTGAAAGGTTACCACACATAAATGAAGTGCTATGATCAGAAACACTTCTTAGTAGGATATGATCCTTTGTGGTGTTTTCTTTAATGTTTACTACCCATAAATGAAGTACTCATATAATAAACACTTGTCGGAGTAGGGTAAGATGCTTTGTGATGTTTTATTTAATGCTTACCACCCATCAATTAAGTACATTGATCGAAATCACTCCTAATTTAAGTATTCGGACATGAAACACTTAGTGTGGCCTTTATGCTTCTTCGTTGTGTTTTAATGAATGGTTACAACACTTAAATGAAGTACTCGGAGCAGAAACTCTTCTCGTGGTAATATTTGATGCTTTGTAGATTGTTCTTGAAATGTTACCACTTACAAATGAATTATTACGATTAGAAACACTTTTTAGTACGGTATGATGCTTTGTGGTGTTTTCTTTAATGGTTACCACCCATAAATGAAGTATTCAGATAAGAAATACTTCTCGTAGTAGGATAAGATGCTTTTTGATGTTTTATTTCATGTTTACCACCCAGCAATTAAGTACATTGATCGGAATCATTCATAAATGAAGAACTCGGACATGAAACACTTAGAGTGGTATTTATGCTTGTTCGTTGTCCTTTAATGAATGGTTACAACACTTAAATGAAGTACTCGGAGAAGAAACTCTTCTCGTGGTAATATTTGATGGTTTGTAGAGTGTTCTTGAAATGTTACCACTCACAAATGAATTATTATGATTAGAAACACTTTTTAGTACGATATGATGCTTTGTGGTGTTTTCTTTAATGGTTACCACCCATAAATGAAGTATTCAGATAAGAAACACTTCTCGTAGTAGGATAAGATGCTTTGTGATGTTTTATTTCATGTTTACCACCCAACAATTAAGTACATTGATCGGAATCATTCATAAATGAAGTACTCGGACATGAAACACTTAAAGTGGTATTTATGCTTGTTCGTTGTCCTTTAATGAATGGTTAAAACACTTAAATGAAATACTCGGAGAAGAAACTCTTCTCGTGGAAAGATATGATGCGTTGTGGAGTTTTCTTGAAAGTTTACCACACATAAATGAAGTGCTATAATCAGAAACACTTCTTAGTAGAATATGATCCTTTGTGGTGTTTTCTTTAATGTTTACTACCCATAAATGAAGTACTCATATAATAAACACTTGTCGGAGTAGGGTAAGATGCTTTGTGATGTTTTATTTAATGCTTACCACCCATCAATTAAGTACATTGATCGAAATCACTCCTAAATTAAGTACTCGGACATGAAAAACTTAGAGTGGTATTTATGCTTGTTGGTTGTCCTTTAATGAATGGTTACAACACTTAAATGAAGTACTCGGAGAAAAACTCTTCTCGTTGTAAGATATGATGCGTTGTGGAGTTTTCTTGAAAGGTTACCACACATAAATGAAATGCTATGATCAGAAACACTTCTTAGTAGGATATGATCCTTTGTGGTGTTTTCGTTAATGTTTACTACCCATAAATGAAGTACTCATATAATAAACACTTGTCGGAGTAGGGTAAGATGCTTTGTGATGTTTTATTTAATGCTTACCACCCATCAATTAAGTACATTGATCGAAATCACTCCTAAATTAAGTACTCGAACATGAAACACTTAGAGTGGTAATTATGCTTGTTCGTTGTCCTTTAATGAATGGTTACAACACTTAAATGAAGTACTCGGAGAAGAAACTCTTCTCGTTGTAAGATATGATGCGTTGTGGAGTTTTCTTGAAAGGTTACCACACATAAATGAAGTGCTATAATCAGAAACACTTCTTAGTAGGATATGATCCTTTGTGGTGTTTTCGTTAATGTTTACTACCCATAAATGAAGTATTCATATAATAAACACTTGTCGGAGTAGGGTAAGATGCTTTGTGATGTTTTATTTAATGCTTACCACCCATCAATTAAGTACATTGATCGAAATCACTCCTAAATTAAGTACTCGAACATGAAACACTTAGAGTGGTAATTATGCTTGTTCGTTGTCCTTTAATGAATGGTTACAACACTTAAATGAAGTACTCGGAGAAGAAACTCTTCTCGTTGTAAGATATGATGCGTTGTGGAGTTTTCTTGAAATGTTACCACACATAAATGAAGTGCTGTGATCAGAAACACTTCTTAGTAGGATATGATCCTTTGTGGTGTTTTCTTTAATGTTTGCTACCCATAAATGAAGTACTCATATAATAAACACTTGTCGGAGTAGGGTAAGATGCTTTGTGATGTTTTATTTAATGCTTACCACCCATCAATTAAGTACATTGATCGAAATCACTCCTAAATTAAGTACTCGGATATCAAACACTCAGTGTGGTATTTATGCTTCTTCGTTGTGTTTGAATGAATTGTTACAACACTTAAATGAAGTACTCGGAGAAGAAACTCTTCTCGTGGTAATATTTGATGGTTTGTAGAGTGTTTTTGAAATGTTACCAGTCACAAATGAATTATTATGATTAGAAACACTTTTTAGTACGATATGATGCTTTGTGGTGTTTTCTTTAATGGTTACCACCCATAAATGAAGTATTCAGAAAAGAAACACTTTTCGTAGTAGGATAAGATGCTTTGTGATGTTTTATTTCATGTTTACCACCCAACAATTAAGTACATTGATCGGAATCATTCATAAATGTAGTACTCGGACATGAAACACTTAGAGTGGTATTTATGCTTGTTCGTTGTCCTTTAATGAATGGTTAAAACACTTAAATGAAGTACTCGGAGAAGAAACTCTTCTCGTGGTAAGATATGATGCGTTGTGGAGTTTTCTTGAAAGGTTACCACACATAAATGAAGTGCTATAATCAGAAACACTTCTTAGTAGAATATGATCCTTTGTGGTGTTTTCTTTAATGTTTACTACCCATAAATGAAGTACTCACATAATAAACACTTGTCGGAGTAGGGTAAGATGCTTTGTGATGTTTTATTTAAAGCTTACCACCCATCAATTAAGTACATTGATCGAAATCACTCCTAATTTAAGTATTCGGACATGAAACACTTAGTGTGGCCTTTATGCTTCTTCGTTGTGTTTTAATGAATGGTTACAACACTTAAATGAAGTACTCGGAGAAGAAACTCTTCTCGTGGTAATATTTGATGCTTTGTAGAGTGTTCTTGAAATGTTACCACACACAAATAAATTATTATGATTAGAAACACTTCTTAGTAGGATATGATGCTTTGTGATGTTTTATTTAAAGCTTACCACCCAGCAATTAAGTACATTGATCGGAATCATTCATAAATGAAGTACTCGGACATGAAACACTTAGAGTGGTATTTATGCTTGTTCGTTGTCCTTTAATGAGTGGTTACAACACTTAAATGAAGTACTCGGAGAAGAAACTCTTCTCATTGTAAGATATGATGCGTTGTGGAGTTTTCTTGAAAGGTTACCACACATAAATGAAGTGCTATGATCAGAAACACTTTTTAGTACGATATGATGCTTTGTGGTGTTTTCTTTAATGGTTACCACCCATAAATGAAGTATTCAGATAAGAAACACTTCTCGTAGTAGGATAAGATGCTTTGTGATGTTTAAATATCATGTTTACCACCCAGCAATTAAGTACATTGATCGGAATCATTCATAAATGAAGTACTCGGACATGAAACACTTAGAGTGGTATTTATTCTTGTTCGTTGTCCTTTAAAGAATGGTTAAAACAATTAAATGAAGTACTCGGAGAAGAAACTCTTCTCGTGGTAAGATATGATGCGTTGTGGAGTTTTCTTGAAAGGTTACCACACATAAATGAAGTGCTATAATCAGAAACACTTCTTAGTAGAATATGATCCTTTGTGGTGTTTTCTTTAATGTTTACTATCCATAAATGAAGTACTCACATAATAAACACTTGTCGGAATAGGGTAAGATGCTTTGTGATGTTTTATTTAATGCTTAACACCCATCAATTAAGTACATTGGTCGAAATCACTCCTAAATTAAGTACTCGGACATGAAACACTTAGTGTGGCATTTATGCTTCTTCGTTGTGTTTTAATGAATGGTTACAACACTTAAATGAAGTACTCGGAGAAGAAACTCTTCTCGTGGTAATATTTGATGCTTTGTAGATTGTTCTTGAAATGTTACCACTGACAAATGAATTATTACGATTAGAAACACTTTTTAGTACGGTATGATGCTTTGTGGTGTTTTCTTTAATGGTTACCACCCATAAATGAAGTATTCAGATAAGAAACACTTTTCGTAGTATGATAAGATGTTTTGTGATGTTTTATTTCATGTTTACCACCCTGCAATTAAGTACATTGATCGGAATCATTCATTAATGAAGTACTCGGACATGAAACACTTAGAGTGGTATTTATGCCTGTTCGTTGTCCTTTAATGAATGGTTACAACACTTAAATGAAGTACTCGGAGAAGAAACTCTTCTCGTGGTAAGATATGATGCGTTGTGGAGTTTTCTTGAAAGGTTACCACACATAAATGAAGTGCTATAATCAGAAACACTTCTTAGTATAATATGATCCTTTGTGGTGTTTTCTTTAATGTTTACTACCCATAAATGAAGTACTCACATAATAAACACTTGTCGGAGTAGGGTAAGATGCTTTGTGATGTTTTATTTAAAGCTTACCACCAATCAATTAAGTACATTGATCGAAATCACTCCTAAATTAAGTACTCGGACATCAAACACTTAGTGTGGTATTTATGCTTCTTCGTTGTGTTTTAATGAATGGTTACAACACTTAAATGAAGTACTCGGAGAAGAAACTCTTCTCGTGGTAATATTTGATGGTTTGTAGAGTGTTCTTGAAATGTTACCACTCACAAATAAATTATTATGATTAGAAACACTTCTTAGTAGGATATGATGCTTTGTGGTGTTTTCTTTAATGGTTACCACCCATAGATGAAGTATTCAGATAAGAAATACTTCTCGTAGTAGGATAAGATGCTTTGTGATGTTTTATTTAATGGTTATCACCCATCAATTAAGTGCATTGATCGGAATCACTAATAAATTATGTACTCTGATATGAAACACTTAGAGTGCTATTTATGCTTATTTGTTGTGTTTTAATGAATGGTTACAACACTTAAATGAAATACTCGGAGAAGAAACACTTCTCGTGGTAAGATATGATGCGTTGTGGAGTTTTCTTGAAAGGTTACCACACATAAATGAAGTGCTATGATCAGAAACACTTCTTAGTAGGATATGATCCTTTGTGGTGTTTTCTTTAATGTTTACTACCCATTAATGAAGTACTCATATAATAAACACTTCTCGGAGTAGGGTAAGATGCTTTGTGATGTTTTCTTTAATGGTTGCCACCCATAAATGAAGTATTCAGATAAGAAACACTTATCGTAGTAGGATAAGATGCTTTGTGATGTTTTATTTCATGTTTACCACCCAGCAATTAAGTACATTGATCGGAATCATTCATAAATGAAGAACTCGGACATGAAACACTTAGAGTGGTATTTATGCTTGTTCGTTGTCCTTTAATGAATGGTTACAACACTTAAATGAAGTACTCGGAGAAGAAACTCTTCTCGTTGTAAGATATGATGCGTTGTGGAGTTTTCTTGAAAGGTTACCACTCATAAATGAAGTGCTATGATCAGAAACACTTCTTAGTAGGATATGATCCTTTGTGGTGTTTTCTTTAATGTTTACTACCCATAAATGAAGTACTCATATAATAAACACTTGTCGGAGTAGGGTAAGATGCTTTGTGATGTTTTATTTAATGCTTACCACCCATCAATTAAGTACATTGATCGAAATCACTCCTAATTTAAGTATTCGGACATGAAACACTTAGTGTGGCCTTTATGCTTCTTCGTTGTGTTTTAATGAATGGTTACAACACTTAAATGAAGTACTCGGAGAAGAAACTCTTCTCGTGGTAATATTTGATGCTTTGTAGATTGTTCTTGAAATGTTACCACTTACAAATGAATTATTACGATTAGAAACACTTTTTAGTACGGTATGATGCTTTGTGGTGTTTTCTTTAATGGTTACCACCCATAAATGAAGTATTCAGATAAGAAACACTTCTCGTAGTAGGATAAGATGCTTTGTGATGTTTTATTTCATGTTTACCACCCAGCAATTAAGTACATTGATCGGAATCATTCATAAATGAAGAACTCGGACATGAAACACTTAGAGTGGTATTTATGCTTGTTCGTTGTCCTTTAATGAATGGTTACAACACTTAAATGAAGTACTCGGAGAAGAAACTCTTCTCGTGGTAATATTTGATGGTTTGTAGAGTGTTCTTAAAATGTTACCACTCACAAATGAATTATTATGATTAGAAACACTTTTTAGTACGATATGATGCTTTGTGGTGTTTTCTTTAATGGTTACCACCCATAAATGAAGTATTCAGATAAGAAACACTTCTCGTAGTAGGATAAGATGCTTTGTGATGTTTTATTTCATGTTTACCACCCAACAATTAAGTACATTGATCGAAATCACTCCTAAATTAAGTACTCGGACATCAAACACTTAGTGTGGTATTTATGCTTCTTCGTTGTGTTTTAATGAATGGTTACAACACTTAAATGAAGTACTCGGAGAAGAAACTCTTCTCGTGGTAATATTTGATGGTTTGTAGAGTGTTCTTAAAATGTTACCACTCACAAATGAATTATTATGATTAGAAACACTTTTTAGTACGATATGATGCTTTGTGGTGTTTTCTTTAATGTTTACCACCCATAAATGAAGTATTCAGATAAGAAACACTTCTCGTAGTAGGATAAGATGCTTTGTGATGTTTTATTTCATGTTTACCACCCAGCAATTAAGTACATTGATCGGAATCATTCATAAATGAAGTACTCGGACATGAAACACTTAGAGTGGTATTTATGCTTGTTCGTTGTCCTTTAATGAATGGTTACAACACTTAAATTAAGTACTCGGAGAAGAAACTCTTCTCGTTGTAAGATATGATGCGTTGTGGAGTTTTCTTGAAAGGTTACCACACATAAATGAAGTGCTATGATCAGAAACACTTCTTAGTAGGATATTATCCTTTGTGGTGTTTTCTTTAATGTTTACTACCCATAAATGAAGTACTCATATAATAAACACTTGTCGGAGTAGGGTAAGATGCTTTGTGATGTTTTATTTTATGCTTACCACCCATCAATTAATTACATTGACCGAAATCACTCCTAAATTAAGTACTCGGACATCAAACACTTAGTGTGGTATTGATGCTTCTTCGTTGTGTTTTAATGAATTGTTACAACACTTAAATGAAGTACTCGGAGAAGAAACTCTTCTCGTGGTAATATTTGATGGTTTGTAGAGTGTTTTTGAAATGTTACCACTCACAAATGAATTATTATGATTAGAAACACTTTTTAGTACGATATGATGCTTTGTGGTGTTTTCTTTAATGGTTACCACCCATAAATGAAGTATTCAGAAAAAAACACTTTTCGTAGTAGGATAAGATGCTTTGTGATGTTTTATTTCATGTTTACCACCCAACAATTAAGTACATTGATCGGAATCATTCATAAATGTAGTACTCGGACATGAAACACTTAGAGTGGTATTTATGCTTGTTCGTTGTCCTTTAATGAATGGTTAAAACACTTAAATGAAGTACTCGGAGAAGAAACTCTTCTCGTGGTAAGATATGATGCGTTGTGGAGTTTTCTTGAAAGGTTACCACACATAAATGAAGTGCTATAATCAGAAACACTTCTTAGTAGAATATGATCCTTTGTGGTGTTTTCTTTAATGTTTACTACCCATAAATGAAGTACTCACATAATAAACACTTGTCGGAGTAAGGTAAGATGCTTTGTGATGTTTTATTTAAAGCTTACCACCCATCAATTAAGTACATTGATCGAAATCACTCCTAATTTAAGTATTCGGACATGAAACACTTAGTGTGGCCTTTATGCTTCTTCGTTGTGTTTTAATGAATGGTTACAACACTTAAATGAAGTACTCGGAGAAGAAACTCTTCTCGTGGTAATATTTGATGCTTTGTAGAGTGTTCTTGAAATGTTACCACACACAAATAAATTATTATGATTAGAAACACTTCTTAGTAGGATATGATGTTTTGTGATGTTTTATTTAAAGCTTACCACCCATCAATTAAGTACATTGATCGAAATCACTCCTAAATTAAGTACTCGGACATGAAACACTTAGAGTGGTATTTATGCTTGTTCGTTGTCCTTTAATGAATGGTTACAACACTTAAATCTAGTACTCGGAGAAGAAACTCTTCTCATTGTAAGATATGATGCGTTGTGGAGTTTTCTTGAAAGGTTACCACACATAAATGAAGTGCTATGATCAGAAACACTTCTTATTAGGATATGATCCTTTGTGGTGTTTTCTTTAATGTTTACTACCCATAAATGAAGTACTCATATAATAAACACTTGTCGGAGTAGGGTAAGATGCTTTGTGATGTTTTATTTAATGCTTACCACCCATCAATTAAGTACATTGATCGAAATCACTCCTAATTTAAGTATTCGGACATGAAACACTTAGTGTGGCCTTTATGCTTCTTCGTTGTGTTTTAATGAATGGTTACAACACTTAAATGAAGTACTCGGAGAAGAAACTCTTCTCGTGGTAATATTTGATGCTTTGTAGATTGTTCTTGAAATGTTACCACTTACAAATGAATTATTACGATTAGAAACACTTTTTAGTACGGTATGATGCTTTGTGGTGTTTTCTTTAATGGTTACCACCCATAAATGAAGTATTCAGATAAGAAACACTTCTCGTAGTAGGATAAGATGCTTTGTGATGTTTTATTTCATGTTTACCACCCAGCAATTAAGTACATTGATCGGAATCATTCATAAATGAAGAACTCGGACATGAAACACTTAGAGTGGTATTTATGCTTGTTCGTTGTCCTTTAATGAATGGTTACAACACTTAAATGAAGTACTCGGAGAAAAACTCTTCTCGTTGTAAGATATGATGCGTTGTGGAGTTTTCTTGAAAGGTTACCACACATAAATGAAGTGCTATAATCAGAAACACTTCTTAGTAGAATATGATCCTTTGTGGTGTTTTCTTTAATGTTTACTACCCATAAATGAAGTACTCATATAATAAACACTTGTCGGAGTAGGGTAAGATGCTTTGTGATGTTTTATTTAATGCTTACCACCCATCAATTAAGTACATTGATCGAAATCACTCCTAAATTAAGTACTCGGACATGAAAAACTTAGAGTGGTATTTATGCTTGTTCGTTGTCCTTTAATGAATGGTTACAACACTTAAATGAAGTACTCGGAGAAAAACTCTTCTCGTTGTAAGATATGATGCGTTGTGGAGTTTTCTTGAAAGGTTACCACACATAAATGAAATGCTATGATCAGAAACACTTCTTAGTAGGATATGATCCTTTGTGGTGTTTTCGTTAATGTTTACTACCCATAAATGAAGTACTCATATAATAAACACTTGTCGGAGTAGGGTAAGATGCTTTGTGATGTTTTATTTAATGCTTACCACCCATCAATTAAGTACATTGATCGAAATCACTCCTAAATTAAGTACTCGAACATGAAACACTTAGAGTGGTAATTATGCTTGTTCGTTGTCCTTTAATGAATGGTTACAACACTTAAATGAAATACTCGGAGAAGAAACACTTCTCGTGGTAAGATATGATGCGTTGTGGAGTTTTCTTGAAAGGTTACCACACATAAATGAAGTGCTATGATCAGAAACACTTCTTAGTAGGATATGATCCTTTGTGGTGTTTTCTTTAATGTTTACTACCCATTAATGAAGTACTCATATAATAAACACTTCTCGGAGTAGGGTAAGATGCTTTGTGATGTTTTCTTTAATGGTTGCCACCCATAAATGAAGTATTCAGATAAGAAACACTTATCGTAGTAGGATAAGATGCTTTGTGATGTTTTATTTCATGTTTACCACCCAGCAATTAAGTACATTGATCGGAATCATTCATAAATGAAGAACTCGGACATGAAACACTTAGAGTGGTATTTATGCTTGTTCGTTGTCCTTTAATGAATGGTTACAACACTTAAATGAAGTACTCGGAGAAGAAACTCTTCTCGTTGTAAGATATGATGCGTTGTGGAGTTTTCTTGAAAGGTTACCACTCATAAATGAAGTGCTATGATCAGAAACACTTCTTAGTAGGATATGATCCTTTGTGGTGTTTTCTTTAATGTTTACTACCCATAAATGAAGTACTCATATAATAAACACTTGTCGGAGTAGGGTAAGATGCTTTGTGATGTTTTATTTAATGCTTACCACCCATCAATTAAGTACATTGATCGAAATCACTCCTAATTTAAGTATTCGGACATGAAACACTTAGTGTGGCCTTTATGCTTCTTCGTTGTGTTTTAATGAATGGTTACAACACTTAAATGAAGTACTCGGAGAAGAAACTCTTCTCGTGGTAATATTTGATGCTTTGTAGATTGTTCTTGAAATGTTACCACTTACAAATGAATTATTACGATTAGAAACACTTTTTAGTACGGTATGATGCTTTGTGGTGTTTTCTTTAATGGTTACCACCCATAAATGAAGTATTCAGATAAGAAACACTTCTCGTAGTAGGATAAGATGCTTTGTGATGTTTTATTTCATGTTTACCACCCAGCAATTAAGTACATTGATCGGAATCATTCATAAATGAAGAACTCGGACATGAAACACTTAGAGTGGTATTTATGCTTGTTCGTTGTCCTTTAATGAATGGTTACAACACTTAAATGAAGTACTCGGAGAAGAAACTCTTCTCGTGGTAATATTTGATGGTTTGTAGAGTGTTCTTAAAATGTTACCACTCACAAATGAATTATTATGATTAGAAACACTTTTTAGTACGATATGATGCTTTGTGGTGTTTTCTTTAATGTTTACCACCCATAAATGAAGTATTCAGATAAGAAACACTTCTCGTAGTAGGATAAGATGCTTTGTGATGTTTTATTTCATGTTTACCACCCAGCAATTAAGTACATTGATCGGAATCAGTCATAAATGAAGTACTCGGACATGAAACACTTAGAGTGGTATTTATGCTTGTTCGTTGTCCTTTAATGAATGGTTACAACACTTAAATTAAGTACTCGGAGAAGAAACTCTTCTCGTTGTAAGATATGATGCGTTGTGGAGTTTTCTTGAAAGGTTACCACACATAAATGAAGTGCTATGATCAGAAACACTTCTTAGTAGGATATTATCCTTTGTGGTGTTTTCTTTAATGTTTACTACCCATAAATGAAGTACTCATATAATAAACACTTGTCGGAGTAGGGTAAGATGCTTTGTGATGTTTTATTTTATGCTTACCACCCATCAATTAATTACATTGACCGAAATCACTCCTAAATTAAGTACTCGGACATCAAACACTTAGTGTGGTATTGATGCTTCTTCGTTGTGTTTTAATGAATTGTTACAACACTTAAATGAAGTACTCGGAGAAGAAACTCTTCTCGTGGTAATATTTGATGGTTTGTAGAGTGTTTTTGAAATGTTACCACTCACAAATGAATTATTATGATTAGAAACACTTTTTAGTACGATATGATGCTTTGTGGTGTTTTCTTTAATGGTTACCACCCATAAATGAAGTATTCAGAAAAGAAACACTTTTCGTAGTAGGATAAGATGCTTTGTGATGTTTTATTTCATGTTTACCACCCAACAATTAAGTACATTGATCGGAATCATTCATAAATGTAGTACTCGGACATGAAACACTTAGAGTGGTATTTATGCTTGTTCGTTGTCCTTTAATGAATGGTTAAAACACTTAAATGAAGTACTCGGAGAAGAAACTCTTCTCGTGGTAAGATATGATGCGTTGTGGAGTTTTCTTGAAAGGTTACCACACATAAATGAAGTGCTATAATCAGAAACACTTCTTAGTAGAATATGATCCTTTGTGGTGTTTTCTTTAATGTTTACTACCCATAAATGAAGTACTCACATAATAAACACTTGTCGGAGTAAGGTAAGATGCTTTGTGATGTTTTATTTAAAGCTTACCACCCATCAATTAAGTACATTGATCGAAATCACTCCTAATTTAAGTATTCGGACATGAAACACTTAGTGTGGCCTTTATGCTTCTTCGTTGTGTTTTAATGAATGGTTACAACACTTAAATGAAGTACTCGGAGAAGAAACTCTTCTCGTGGTAATATTTGATGCTTTGTAGAGTGTTCTTGAAATGTTACCACACACAAATAAATTATTATGATTAGAAACACTTCTTAGTAGGATATGATGTTTTGTGATGTTTTATTTAAAGCTTACCACCCATCAATTAAGTACATTGATCGAAATCACTCCTAAATTAAGTACTCGGACATGAAACACTTAGAGTGGTATTTATGCTTGTTCGTTGTCCTTTAATGAATGGTTACAACACTTAAATCTAGTACTCGGAGAAGAAACTCTTCTCATTGTAAGATATGATGCGTTGTGGAGTTTTCTTGAAAGGTTACCACACATAAATGAAGTGCTATGATCAGAAACACTTCTTAGTAGGATATGATCCTTTGTGGTGTTTTCTTTAATGTTTACTACCCATAAATGAAGTACTCATATAATAAACACTTGTCGGAGTAGGGTAAGATGCTTAGTGATGTTTTATTTAATGCTTACCACCCATCAATTAAGTACATTGATCGAAATCACTCCTAATTTAAGTATTCGGACATGAAACACTTAGTGTGGCCTTTATGCTTCTTCGTTGTGTTTTAATGAATGGTTACAACACTTAAATGAAGTACTCGGAGAAGAAACTCTTCTCGTGGTAATATTTGATGCTTTGTAGATTGTTCTTGAAATGTTACCACTTACAAATGAATTATTACGATTAGAAACACTTTTTAGTACGGTATGATGCTTTGTGGTGTTTTCTTTAATGGTTACCACCCATAAATGAAGTATTCAGATAAGAAACACTTCTCGTAGTAGGATAAGATGCTTTGTGATGTTTTATTTCATGTTTACCACCCAGCAATTAAGTACATTGATCGGAATCATTCATAAATGAAGAACTCGGACATGAAACACTTAGAGTGGTATTTATGCTTGTTCGTTGTCCTTTAATGAATGGTTACAACACTTAAATGAAGTACTCGGAGAAGAAACTCTTCTCGTGGTAATATTTGATGGTTTGTAGAGTGTTCTTAAAATGTTACCACTCACAAATGAATTATTATGATTAGAAACACTTTTTAGTACGATATGATGCTTTGTGGTGTTTTCTTTAATGGTTACCACCCATAAATGAAGTATTCAGATAAGAAACACTTCTCGTAGTAGGATAAGATGCTTTGTGATGTTTTATTTCATGTTTACCACCCAGCAATTAAGTACATTGATCGAAATCACTCCTAAATTAAGTACTCGGACATCAAACACTTAGTGTGGTATTTATGCTTCTTCGTTGTGTTTTAATGAATGGTTACAACACTTAAATGAAGTACTCGGAGAAGAAACTCTTCTCGTGGTAATATTTGATGGTTTGTAGAGTGTTCTTAAAATGTTACCACTCACAAATGAATTATTATGATTAGAAACACTTTTTAGTACGATATGATGCTTTGTGGTGTTTTCTTTAATGTTTACCACCCATAAATGAAGTATTCAGATAAGAAACACTTCTCGTAGTAGGATAAGATGCTTTGTGATGTTTTATTTCATGTTTACCACCCAGCAATTAAGTACATTGATCGGAATCATTCATAAATGAAGTACTCGGACATGAAACACTTAGAGTGGTATTTATGCTTGTTCGTTGTCCTTTAATGAATGGTTACAACACTTAAATTAAGTACTCGGAGAAGAAACTCTTCTCGTTGTAAGATATGATGCGTTGTGGAGTTTTCTTGAAAGGTTACCACACATAAATGAAGTGCTATGATCAGAAACACTTCTTAGGAGGATATTATCCTTTGTGGTGTTTTCTTTAATGTTTACTACCCATAAATGAAGTACTCATATAATAAACACTTGTCGGAGTAGGGTAAGATGCTTTGTGATGTTTTATTTTATGCTTACCACCCATCAATTAATTACATTGACCGAAATCACTCCTAAATTAAGTACTCGGACATCAAACACTTAGTGTGGTATTGATGCTTCTTCGTTGTGTTTTAATGAATTGTTACAACACTTAAATGAAGTACTCGGAGAAGAAACTCTTCTCGTGGTAATATTTGATGGTTTGTAGAGTGTTTTTGAAATGTTACCACTCACAAATGAATTATTATGATTAGAAACACTTTTTAGTACGATATGATGCTTTGTGGTGTTTTCTTTAATGGTTACCACCCATAAATGAAGTATTCAGAAAAGAAACACTTTTCGTAGTAGGATAAGTTGCTTTGTGATGTTTTATTTCATGTTTACCACCCAACAATTAAGTACATTGATCGGAATCATTCATAAATGTAGTACTCGGACATGAAACACTTAGAGTGGTATTTATGCTTGTTCGTTGTCCTTTAATGAATGGTTAAAACACTTAAATGAAGTACTCGGAGAAGAAACTCTTCTCGTGGTAAGATATGATGCGTTGTGGAGTTTTCTTGAAAGGTTACCACACATAAATGAAGTGCTATAATCAGAAACACTTCTTAGTAGAATATGATCCTTTGTGGTGTTTTCTTTAATGTTTACTACCCATAAATGAAGTACTCACATAATAAACACTTGTCGGAGTAGGGTAAGATGCTTTGTGATGTTTTATTTAAAGCTTACCACCCATCAATTAAGTACATTGATCGAAATCACTCCTAATTTAAGTATTCGGACATGAAACACTTAGTGTGGCCTTTATGCTTCTTCGTTGTGTTTTAATGAATGGTTACAACACTTAAATGAAGTACTCGGAGAAGAAACTCTTCTCGTGGTAATATTTGATGCTTTGTAGAGTGTTCTTGAAATGTTACCACACACAAATAAATTATTATGATTAGAAACACTTCTTAGTAGGATATGATGTTTTGTGATGTTTTATTTAAAGCTTACCACCCATCAATTAAGTACATTGATCGAAATCACTCCTAAATTAAGTACTCGGACATGAAACACTTAGAGTGGTATTTATGCTTGTTCGTTGTCCTTTAATGAATGGTTACAACACTTAAATCTAGTACTCGGAGAAGAAACTCTTCTCATTGTAAGATATGATGCGTTGTGGAGTTTTCTTGAAAGGTTACCACACATAAATGAAGTGCTATGATCAGAAACACTTCTTAGTAGGATATGATCCTTTGTGGTGTTTTCTTTAATGTTTACTACCCATAAATGAAGTACTCATATAATAAACACTTGTCGGAGTAGGGTAAGATGCTTAGTGATGTTTTATTTAATGCTTACCACCCATCAATTAAGTACATTGATCGAAATCACTCCTAATTTAAGTATTCGGACATGAAACACTTAGTGTGGCCTTTATGCTTCTTCGTTGTGTTTTAATGAATGGTTACAACACTTAAATGAAGTACTCGGAGAAGAAACTCTTCTCGTGGTAATATTTGATGCTTTGTAGATTGTTCTTGAAATGTTACCACTTACAAATGAATTATTACGATTAGAAACACTTTTTAGTACGGTATGATGCTTTGTGGTGTTTTCTTTAATGGTTACCACCCATAAATGAAGTATTCAGATAAGAAACACTTCTCGTAGTAGGATAAGATGCTTTGTGATGTTTTATTTCATGTTTACCACCCAGCAATTAAGTACATTGATCGGAATCATTCATAAATGAAGAACTCGGACATGAAACACTTAGAGTGGTATTTATGCTTGTTCGTTGTCCTTTAATGAATGGTTACAACACTTAAATGAAGTACTCGGAGAAGAAACTCTTCTCGTGGTAATATTTGATGGTTTGTAGAGTGTTCTTAAAATGTTACCACTCACAAATGAATTATTATGATTAGAAACACTTTTTAGTACGATATGATGCTTTGTGGTGTTTTCTTTAATGGTTACCACCCATAAATGAAGTATTCAGATAAGAAACACTTCTCGTAGTAGGATAAGATGCTTTGTGATGTTTTATTTCATGTTTACCACCCAGCAATTAAGTACATTGATCGAAATCACTCCTAAATTAAGTACTCGGACATCAAACACTTAGTGTGGTATTTATGCTTCTTCGTTGTGTTTTAATGAATGGTTACAACACTTAAATGAAGTACTCGGAGAAGAAACTCTTCTCGTGGTAATATTTGATGGTTTGTAGAGTGTTCTTAAAATGTTACCACTCACAAATGAATTATTATGATTAGAAACACTTTTTAGTACGATATGATGCTTTGTGGTGTTTTCTTTAATGTTTACCACCCATAAATGAAGTATTCAGATAAGAAACACTTCTCGTAGTAGGATAAGATGCTTTGTGATGTTTTATTTCATGTTTACCACCCAGCAATTAAGTACATTGATCGGAATCATTCATAAATGAAGTACTCGGACAAGAAACACTTAGAGTGGTATTTATGCTTGTTCGTTGTCCTTTAATGAATGGTTACAACACTTAAATTAAGTACTCGGAGAAGAAACTCTTCTCGTTGTAAGATATGATGCGTTGTGGAGTTTTCTTGAAAGGTTACCACACATAAATGAAGTGCTATGATCAGAAACACTTCTTAGTAGGATATTATCCTTTGTGGTGTTTTCTTTAATGTTTACTACCCATAAATGAAGTACTCATATAATAAACACTTGTCGGAGTAGGGTAAGATGCTTTGTGATGTTTTATTTTATGCTTACCACCCATCAATTAATTACATTGACCGAAATCACTCCTAAATTAAGTACTCGGACATCAAACACTTAGTGTGGTATTGATGCTTCTTCGTTGTGTTTTAATGAATTGTTACAACACTTAAATGAAGTACTCGGAGAAGAAACTCTTCTCGTGGTAATATTTGATGGTTTGTAGAGTGTTTTTGAAATGTTACCACTCACAAATGAATTATTATGATTAGAAACACTTTTTAGTACGATATGATGCTTTGTGGTGTTTTCTTTAATGGTTACCACCCATAAATGAAGTATTCAGAAAAGAAACACTTTTCGTAGTAGGATAAGATGCTTTGTGATGTTTTATTTCATGTTTACCACCCAACAATTAAGTACATTGATCGAAATCACTCCTAAATTAAGTACTCGGACATCAAACACTTAGTGTGGTATTTATGCTTCTTCGTTGTGTTTTAATGAATGGTTACAACACTTAAATGAAGTACTCGGAGAAGAAACTCTTCTCGTGGTAATATTTGATGGTTTGTAGAGTGTTCTTAAAATGTTACCACTCACAAATGAATTATTATGATTAGAAACACTTTTTAGTACGATATGATGCTTTGTGGTGTTTTCTTTAATGTTTACCACCCATAAATGAAGTATTCAGATAAGAAACACTTCTCGTAGTAGGATAAGATGCTTTGTGATGTTTTATTTCATGTTTACCACCCAGCAATTAAGTACATTGATCGGAATCATTCATAAATGAAGTACTCGGACATGAAACACTTAGAGTGGTATTTATGCTTGTTCGTTGTCCTTTAATGAATGGTTACAACACTTAAATTAAGTACTCGGAGAAGAAACTCTTCTCGTTGTAAGATATGATGCGTTGTGGAGTTTTCTTGAAAGGTTACCACACATAAATGAAGTGCTATGATCAGAAACACTTCTTAGTAGGATATTATCCTTTGTGGTGTTTTCTTTAATGTTTACTACCCATAAATGAAGTACTCATATAATAAACACTTGTCGGAGTAGGGTAAGATGCTTTGTGATGTTTTATTTTATGCTTACCACCCATCAATTAATTACATTGACCGGAATCATTCATAAATGAAGAACTCGGACATGAAACACTTAGAGTGGTATTTATGCTTGTTCGTTGTCCTTTAATGAATGGTTACAACACTTAAATTAAGTACTCGGAGAAGAAACTCTTCTCGTTGTAAGATATGATGCGTTGTGGAGTTTTCTTGAAAGGTTACCACACATAAATGAAGTGCTATGATCAGAAACACTTCTTAGTAGGATATTATCCTTTGTGGTGTTTTCTTTAATGTTTGCTACCCATAAATGAAGTACTCACATAATAAACACTTGTCGGAGTAGGGTAAGATGCTTTGTGATGTTTTATTTAAAGCTTACCACCCATCAATTAAGTACATTGATCGAAATCACTCCTAATTTAAGTATTCGGACATGAAACACTTAGTGTGGCCTTTATGCTTCTTCGTTGTGTTTTAATGAATGGTTACAACACTTAAATTAAGTACTCGGAGAAGAAACTCTTCTCGTGGTAATATTTGATGCTTTGTAGATTGTTCTTGAAATGTTACCACTTACAAATGAATTATTACGATTAGAAACACTTTTTAGTACGGTATGATGCTTTGTGGTGTTTTCTTTAATGGTTACCACCCATAAATGAAGTATTCAGATAAGAAACACTTCTCGTAGTAGGATAAGATGCTTTGTGATGTTTTATTTCATGTTTACCACCCAGCAATTAAGTACATTGATCGGAATCATTCATAAATGAAGAACTCGGACATGAAACACTTAGAGTGGTATTTATGCTTGTTCGTTGTCCTTTAATGAATGGTTACAACACTTAAATGAAGTACTCGGAGAAGAAACTCTTCTCGTGGTAATATTTGATGGTTTGTAGAGTGTTCTTAAAATGTTACCACTCACAAATGAATTATTATGATTAGAAACACTTTTTAGTACGATATGATGCTTTGTGGTGTTTTCTTTAATGGTTACCACCCAGAAACACTTCTCGTAGTAGGATAAGATGCTTTGTGATGTTTTATTTCATGTTTACCACCCAGCAATTAAGTACATTGATCGAAATCACTCCTAAATTAAGTACTCGGACATCAAACACTTAGTGTGGTATTTATGCTTCTTCGTTGTGTTTTAATGAATGGTTACAACACTTAAATGAAGTACTCGGAGAAGAAACTCTTCTCGTGGTAATATTTGATTGTTTGTAGAGTGTTCATGAAATGTTACCACTCACAAATGAATTATTATGATTAGAAACACTTTTTAGTACGATATGATGCTTTGTGGTGTTTTCTTTAATGGTTACCACCCATAAATGAAGTATTCAAATAAGAAACACTTCTCGTAGTAGGATAAGATGCTTTGTGATGTTTTATTTCATGTTTACCACCCAGCAATTAAGTACATTGATCGGAATCATTCATAAATGAAGTACTCGGACATGAAACACTTAGAGTGGTATTTATGCTTGTTCGTTGTCCTTTAATGAATGGTTACAACACTTAAATTAAGTACTCGGAGAAGAAACTCTTCTCGTGGTAAGATATGATGCGTTGTGGAGTTTTCTTGAAAGGTTACCACACATAAATGAAGTGCTTTGATCAGAAACACTTCTTAGTAGGATATTATCCTTTGTGGTGTTTTCTTTAATGTTTACTACCCATAAATGAAGTACTCATATAATAAACACTTGTCGGAGTAGGGTAAGATGCTTTGTGATGTTTTATTTTATGCTTACCACCCATCAATTAATTACATTGACCGAAATCACTCCTAAATTAAGTACTCGGACATCAAACACTTAGTGTGGTATTGATGCTTCTTCGTTGTGTTTTAATGAATTGTTACAACACTTAAATGAAGTACTCGGAGAAGAAACTCTTCTCGTGGTAATATTTGATGGTTTGTAGAGTGTTTTTGAAATGTTACCACTCACAAATGAATTATTATGATTAGAAACACTTTTTAGTACGATATGATGCTTTGTGGTGTTTTCTTTAATGGTTACCACCCATAAATGAAGTATTCAGAAAAGAAACACTTTTCGTAGTAGGATAAGTTGCTTTGTGATGTTTTATTTCATGTTTACCACCCAACAATTAAGTACATTGATCGGAATCATTCATAAATGTAGTACTCGGACATGAAACACTTAGAGTGGTATTTATGCTTGTTCGTTGTCCTTTAATGAATGGTTAAAACACTTAAATGAAGTACTCGGACATGAAACACTTAGAGTGGTATTTATGCTTGTTCGTTGTCCTTTAATGAATGGTTAAAACACTTAAATGAAGTACTCGGAGAAGAAACTCTTCTCGTGGTAAGATATGATGCGTTGTGGAGTTTTCTTGAAAGGTTACCACACATAAATGAAGTGCTATGATCAGAAACACTTCTTAGTAGGATATTATCCTTTGTGGTGTTTTCTTTAATGTTTGCTACCCATAAATGAAGTACTCACATAATAAACACTTGTCGGAGTAGGGTAAGATGCTTTGTGATGTTTTATTTAAAGCTTACCACCCATCAATTAAGTACATTGATCGAAATCACTCCTAATTTAAGTATTCGGACATGAAACACTTAGAGTGGTATTTATGCTTGTTCGTTGTCCTTTAATGAATGGTTACAACACTTAAATGAAGTACTCGGAGAAGAAACTCTTCTCGTGGTAATATTTGATGGTTTGTAGAGTGTTCTTAAAATGTTACCACTCACAAATGAATTATTATGATTAGAAACACTTTTTAGTACGATATGATGCTTTGTGGTGTTTTCTTTAATGGTTACCACCCATAAATGAAGTATTCAGAAAAGAAACACTTTTCGTAGTAGGATAAGATGCTTTGTGATGTTTTATTTCATGTTTACCACCCAACAATTAAGTACATTGATCGAAATCACTCCTAAATTAAGTACTCGGACATCAAACACTTAGTGTGGTATTGATGCTTCTTCGTTGTGTTTTAATGAATTGTTACAACACTTAAATGAAGTACTCGGAGAAGAAACTCTTCTCGTGGTAATATTTGATGGTTTGTAGAGTGTTTTTGAAATGTTACCACTCACAAATGAATTATTATGATTAGAAACACTTTTTAGTACGATATGATGCTTTGTGGTGTTTTCTTTAATGGTTACCACCCATAAATGAAGTATTCAGAAAAGAAACACTTTTCGTAGTAGGATAAGATGCTTTGTGATGTTTTATTTCATGTTTACCACCCAACAATTAAGTACATTGATCGGAATCATTCATAAATGTAGTACTCGGACATGAAACACTTAGAGTGGTATTTATGCTTGTTCGTTGTCCTTTAATGAATGGTTAAAACACTTAAATGAAGTACTCGGAGAAGAAACTCTTCTCGTGGTAAGATATGATGCGTTGTGGAGTTTTCTTGGAAGGTTACCACACATAAATGAAGTGCTATAATCAGAAACACTTCTTAGTAGAATATGATCCTTTGTGGTGTTTTCTTTAATGTTTACTACCCATAAATGAAGTACTCACATAATAAACACTTGTCGGAGTAAGGTAAGATGCTTTGTGATGTTTTATTTAAAGCTTACCACCCATCAATTAAGTACATTGATCGAAATCACTCCTAATTTAAGTATTCGGACATGAAACACTTAGTGTGGCCTTTATGCTTCTTCGTTGTGTTTTAATGAATGGTTACAACACTTAAATGAAGTACTCGGAGAAGAAACTCTTCTCGTGGTAATATTTGATGCTTTGTAGAGTGTTCTTGAAATGTTACCACACACAAATAAATTATTATGATTAGAAACACTTCTTAGTAGGATATGATGTTTTGTGATGTTTTATTTAAAGCTTACCACCCATCAATTAAGTACATTGATCGAAATCACTCCTAAATTAAGTACTCGGACATGAAACACTTAGAGTGGTATTTATGCTTGTTCGTTGTCCTTTAATGAATGGTTACAACACTTAAATCTAGTACTCGGAGAAGAAACTCTTCTCATTGTAAGATATGATGCGTTGTGGAGTTTTCTTGAAAGGTTACCACACATAAATGAAGTGCTATGATCAGAAACACTTCTTAGTAGAATATGATCCTTTGTGGTGTTTTCTTTAATGTTTACTACCCATAAATGAAGTACTCATATAATAAACACTTGTCGGAGTAGGGTAAGATGCTTTGTGATGTTTTATTTTATGCTTACCACCCA
Organism: Eleocharis quinqueflora; assembly: GCA_964058865.1. Classification (NCBI taxonomy): domain Eukaryota; kingdom Viridiplantae; phylum Streptophyta; class Magnoliopsida; order Poales; family Cyperaceae; genus Eleocharis; species Eleocharis quinqueflora. Next base: position 29,276 of record CAXKVX010002481.1, read on the forward strand.
TCAATTAATTACATTGACCGAAATCACTCCTAAATTAAGTACTCGGACATCAAACACTTAGTGTGGTATTGATGCTTCTTCGTTGTGTTTTAATGAATTGTTACAACACTTAAATGAAGTACTCGGAGAAGAAACTCTTCTCGTGGTAATATTTGATGGTTTGTAGAGTGTTTTTGAAATGTTACCACTCACAAATGAATTATTATGATTAGAAACACTTTTTAGTACGATATGATGCTTTGTGGTGTTTTCTTTAATGGTTACCACCCATAAATGAAGTATTCAGAAAAGAAACACTTTTCGTAGTAGGATAAGATGCTTTGTGATGTTTTATTTCATGTTTACCACCCAACAATTAAGTACATTGATCGAAATCACTCCTAAATTAAGTACTCGGACATCAAACACTTAGTGTGGTATTTATGCTTCTTCGTTGTGTTTTAATGAATGGTTACAACACTTAAATGAAGTACTCGGAGAAGAAACTCTTCTCGTGGTAATATTTGATGGTTTGTAGAGTGTTCTTAAAATGTTACCACTCACAAATGAATTATTATGATTAGAAACACTTTTTAGTACGATATGATGCTTTGTGGTGTTTTCTTTAATGTTTACCACCCATAAATGAAGTATTCAGATAAGAAACACTTCTCGTAGTAGGATAAGATGCTTTGTGATGTTTTATTTCATGTTTACCACCCAGCAATTAAGTACATTGATCGGAATCATTCATAAATGAAGTACTCGGACATGAAACACTTAGAGTGGTATTTATGCTTGTTCGTTGTCCTTTAATGAATGGTTACAACACTTAAATTAAGTACTCGGAGAAGAAACTCTTCTCGTTGTAAGATATGATGCGTTGTGGAGTTTTCTTGAAAGGTTACCACACATAAATGAAGTGCTATGATCAGAAACACTTCTTAGTAGGATATTATCCTTTGTGGTGTTTTCTTTAATGTTTACTACCCATAAATGAAGTACTCATATAATAAACACTTGTCGGAGTAGGGTAAGATGCTTTGTGATGTTTTATTTTATGCTTACCACCCATCAATTAATTACATTGACCGGAATCATTCATAAATGAAGAACTCGGACATGAAACACTTAGAGTGGTATTTATGCTTGTTCGTTGTCCTTTAATGAATGGTTACAACACTTAAATTAAGTACTCGGAGAAGAAACTCTTCTCGTTGTAAGATATGATGCGTTGTGGAGTTTTCTTGAAAGGTTACCACACATAAATGAAGTGCTATGATCAGAAACACTTCTTAGTAGGATATTATCCTTTGTGGTGTTTTCTTTAATGTTTGCTACCCATAAATGAAGTACTCACATAATAAACACTTGTCGGAGTAGGGTAAGATGCTTTGTGATGTTTTATTTAAAGCTTACCACCCATCAATTAAGTACATTGATCGAAATCACTCCTAATTTAAGTATTCGGACATGAAACACTTAGTGTGGCCTTTATGCTTCTTCGTTGTGTTTTAATGAATGGTTACAACACTTAAATTAAGTACTCGGAGAAGAAACTCTTCTCGTGGTAATATTTGATGCTTTGTAGATTGTTCTTGAAATGTTACCACTTACAAATGAATTATTACGATTAGAAACACTTTTTAGTACGGTATGATGCTTTGTGGTGTTTTCTTTAATGGTTACCACCCATAAATGAAGTATTCAGATAAGAAACACTTCTCGTAGTAGGATAAGATGCTTTGTGATGTTTTATTTCATGTTTACCACCCAGCAATTAAGTACATTGATCGGAATCATTCATAAATGAAGAACTCGGACATGAAACACTTAGAGTGGTATTTATGCTTGTTCGTTGTCCTTTAATGAATGGTTACAACACTTAAATGAAGTACTCGGAGAAGAAACTCTTCTCGTGGTAATATTTGATGGTTTGTAGAGTGTTCTTAAAATGTTACCACTCACAAATGAATTATTATGATTAGAAACACTTTTTAGTACGATATGATGCTTTGTGGTGTTTTCTTTAATGGTTACCACCCAGAAACACTTCTCGTAGTAGGATAAGATGCTTTGTGATGTTTTATTTCATGTTTACCACCCAGCAATTAAGTACATTGATCGAAATCACTCCTAAATTAAGTACTCGGACATCAAACACTTAGTGTGGTATTTATGCTTCTTCGTTGTGTTTTAATGAATGGTTACAACACTTAAATGAAGTACTCGGAGAAGAAACTCTTCTCGTGGTAATATTTGATTGTTTGTAGAGTGTTCATGAAATGTTACCACTCACAAATGAATTATTATGATTAGAAACACTTTTTAGTACGATATGATGCTTTGTGGTGTTTTCTTTAATGGTTACCACCCATAAATGAAGTATTCAAATAAGAAACACTTCTCGTAGTAGGATAAGATGCTTTGTGATGTTTTATTTCATGTTTACCACCCAGCAATTAAGTACATTGATCGGAATCATTCATAAATGAAGTACTCGGACATGAAACACTTAGAGTGGTATTTATGCTTGTTCGTTGTCCTTTAATGAATGGTTACAACACTTAAATTAAGTACTCGGAGAAGAAACTCTTCTCGTGGTAAGATATGATGCGTTGTGGAGTTTTCTTGAAAGGTTACCACACATAAATGAAGTGCTTTGATCAGAAACACTTCTTAGTAGGATATTATCCTTTGTGGTGTTTTCTTTAATGTTTACTACCCATAAATGAAGTACTCATATAATAAACACTTGTCGGAGTAGGGTAAGATGCTTTGTGATGTTTTATTTTATGCTTACCACCCATCAATTAATTACATTGACCGAAATCACTCCTAAATTAAGTACTCGGACATCAAACACTTAGTGTGGTATTGATGCTTCTTCGTTGTGTTTTAATGAATTGTTACAACACTTAAATGAAGTACTCGGAGAAGAAACTCTTCTCGTGGTAATATTTGATGGTTTGTAGAGTGTTTTTGAAATGTTACCACTCACAAATGAATTATTATGATTAGAAACACTTTTTAGTACGATATGATGCTTTGTGGTGTTTTCTTTAATGGTTACCACCCATAAATGAAGTATTCAGAAAAGAAACACTTTTCGTAGTAGGATAAGTTGCTTTGTGATGTTTTATTTCATGTTTACCACCCAACAATTAAGTACATTGATCGGAATCATTCATAAATGTAGTACTCGGACATGAAACACTTAGAGTGGTATTTATGCTTGTTCGTTGTCCTTTAATGAATGGTTAAAACACTTAAATGAAGTACTCGGACATGAAACACTTAGAGTGGTATTTATGCTTGTTCGTTGTCCTTTAATGAATGGTTAAAACACTTAAATGAAGTACTCGGAGAAGAAACTCTTCTCGTGGTAAGATATGATGCGTTGTGGAGTTTTCTTGAAAGGTTACCACACATAAATGAAGTGCTATGATCAGAAACACTTCTTAGTAGGATATTATCCTTTGTGGTGTTTTCTTTAATGTTTGCTACCCATAAATGAAGTACTCACATAATAAACACTTGTCGGAGTAGGGTAAGATGCTTTGTGATGTTTTATTTAAAGCTTACCACCCATCAATTAAGTACATTGATCGAAATCACTCCTAATTTAAGTATTCGGACATGAAACACTTAGAGTGGTATTTATGCTTGTTCGTTGTCCTTTAATGAATGGTTACAACACTTAAATGAAGTACTCGGAGAAGAAACTCTTCTCGTGGTAATATTTGATGGTTTGTAGAGTGTTCTTAAAATGTTACCACTCACAAATGAATTATTATGATTAGAAACACTTTTTAGTACGATATGATGCTTTGTGGTGTTTTCTTTAATGGTTACCACCCATAAATGAAGTATTCAGAAAAGAAACACTTTTCGTAGTAGGATAAGATGCTTTGTGATGTTTTATTTCATGTTTACCACCCAACAATTAAGTACATTGATCGAAATCACTCCTAAATTAAGTACTCGGACATCAAACACTTAGTGTGGTATTGATGCTTCTTCGTTGTGTTTTAATGAATTGTTACAACACTTAAATGAAGTACTCGGAGAAGAAACTCTTCTCGTGGTAATATTTGATGGTTTGTAGAGTGTTTTTGAAATGTTACCACTCACAAATGAATTATTATGATTAGAAACACTTTTTAGTACGATATGATGCTTTGTGGTGTTTTCTTTAATGGTTACCACCCATAAATGAAGTATTCAGAAAAGAAACACTTTTCGTAGTAGGATAAGATGCTTTGTGATGTTTTATTTCATGTTTACCACCCAACAATTAAGTACATTGATCGGAATCATTCATAAATGTAGTACTCGGACATGAAACACTTAGAGTGGTATTTATGCTTGTTCGTTGTCCTTTAATGAATGGTTAAAACACTTAAATGAAGTACTCGGAGAAGAAACTCTTCTCGTGGTAAGATATGATGCGTTGTGGAGTTTTCTTGGAAGGTTACCACACATAAATGAAGTGCTATAATCAGAAACACTTCTTAGTAGAATATGATCCTTTGTGGTGTTTTCTTTAATGTTTACTACCCATAAATGAAGTACTCACATAATAAACACTTGTCGGAGTAAGGTAAGATGCTTTGTGATGTTTTATTTAAAGCTTACCACCCATCAATTAAGTACATTGATCGAAATCACTCCTAATTTAAGTATTCGGACATGAAACACTTAGTGTGGCCTTTATGCTTCTTCGTTGTGTTTTAATGAATGGTTACAACACTTAAATGAAGTACTCGGAGAAGAAACTCTTCTCGTGGTAATATTTGATGCTTTGTAGAGTGTTCTTGAAATGTTACCACACACAAATAAATTATTATGATTAGAAACACTTCTTAGTAGGATATGATGTTTTGTGATGTTTTATTTAAAGCTTACCACCCATCAATTAAGTACATTGATCGAAATCACTCCTAAATTAAGTACTCGGACATGAAACACTTAGAGTGGTATTTATGCTTGTTCGTTGTCCTTTAATGAATGGTTACAACACTTAAATCTAGTACTCGGAGAAGAAACTCTTCTCATTGTAAGATATGATGCGTTGTGGAGTTTTCTTGAAAGGTTACCACACATAAATGAAGTGCTATGATCAGAAACACTTCTTAGTAGAATATGATCCTTTGTGGTGTTTTCTTTAATGTTTACTACCCATAAATGAAGTACTCATATAATAAACACTTGTCGGAGTAGGGTAAGATGCTTTGTGATGTTTTATTTAATGCTTACCACCCATCAATTAAGTACATTGATCGAAATCACTCCTAATTTAAGTATTCGGACATGAAACACTTAGTGTGGCCTTTATGCTTCTTCGTTGTGTTTTAATGAATGGTTACAACACTTAAATGAAGTACTCGGAGAAGAAACTCTTCTCGTGGTAATATTTGATGCTTTGTAGATTGTTCTTGAAATGTTACCACTTACAAATGAATTATTACGATTAGAAACACTTTTTAGTACGGTATGATGCTTTGTGGTGTTTTCTTTAATGGTTACCACCCATAAATGAAGTATTCAGATAAGAAACACTTCTCGTAGTAGGATAAGATGCTTTGTGATGTTTTATTTCATGTTTACCACCCAGCAATTAAGTACATTGATCGGAATCATTCATAAATGAAGAACTCGGACATGAAACACTTAGAGTGGTATTTATGCTTGTTCGTTGTCCTTTAATGAATGGTTACAACACTTAAATGAAGTACTCGGAGAAGAAACTCTTCTCGTGGTAATATTTGATGGTTTGTAGAGTGTTCTTAAAATGTTACCACTCACAAATGAATTATTATGATTAGAAACACTTTTTAGTACGATATGATGCTTTGTGGTGTTTTCTTTAATGGTTACCACCCAGAAACACTTCTCGTAGTAGGATAAGATGCTTTGTGATGTTTTATTTCATGTTTACCACCCAGCAATTAAGTACATTGATCGAAATCACTCCTAAATTAAGTACTCGGACATCAAACACTTAGTGTGGTATTTATGCTTCTTCGTTGTGTTTTAATGAATGGTTACAACACTTAAATGAAGTACTCGGAGAAGAAACTCTTCTCGTGGTAATATTTGATGGTTTGTAGAGTGTTCTTAAAATGTTACCACTCACAAATGAATTATTATGATTAGAAACACTTTTTAGTACGATATGATGCTTTGTGGTGTTTTCTTTAATGTTTACCACCCATAAATGAAGTATTCAGATAAGAAACACTTCTCGTAGTAGGATAAGATGCTTTGTGATGTTTTATTTCATGTTTACCACCCAGCAATTAAGTACATTGATCGGAATCATTCATAAATGAAGTACTCGGACATGAAACACTTAGAGTGGTATTTATGCTTGTTCGTTGTCCTTTAATGAATGGTTACAACACTTAAATTAAGTACTCGGAGAAGAAACTCTTCTCGTTGTAAGATATGATGCGTTGTGGAGTTTTCTTGAAAGGTTACCACACATAAATGAAGTGCTATGATCAGAAACACTTCTTAGTAGGATATTATCCTTTGTGGTGTTTTCTTTAATGTTTACTACCCATAAATGAAGTACTCATATAATAAACACTTGTCGGAGTAGGGTAAGATGCTTTGTGATGTTTTATTTTATGCTTACCACCCATCAATTAATTACATTGACCGAAATCACTCCTAAATTAAGTACTCGGACATCAAACACTTAGTGTGGTATTGATGCTTCTTCGTTGTGTTTTAATGAATTGTTACAACACTTAAATGAAGTACTCGGAGAAGAAACTCTTCTCGTGGTAATATTTGATGGTTTGTAGAGTGTTTTTGAAATGTTACCACTCACAAATGAATTATTATGATTAGAAACACTTTTTAGTACGATATGATGCTTTGTGGTGTTTTCTTTAATGGTTACCACCCATAAATGAAGTATTCAGAAAAGAAACACTTTTCGTAGTAGGATAAGATGCTTTGTGATGTTTTATTTCATGTTTACCACCCAACAATTAAGTACATTGATCGGAATCATTCATAAATGTAGTACTCGGACATGAAACACTTAGAGTGGTATTTATGCTTGTTCGTTGTCTTTTAATGAATGGTTAAAACACTTAAATGAAGTACTCGGAGAAGAAACTCTTCTCGTGGTAAGATATGATGCGTTGTGGAGTTTTCTTGGAAGGTTACCACACATAAATGAAGTGCTATAATCAGAAACACTTCTTAGTAGAATATGATCCTTTGTGGTGTTTTCTTTAATGTTTACTACCCATAAATGAAGTACTCACATAATAAACACTTGTCGGAGTAAGGTAAGATGCTTTGTGATGTTTTATTTAAAGCTTACCACCCATCAATTAAGTACATTGATCGAAATCACTCCTAATTTAAGTATTCGGACATGAAACACTTAGTGTGGCCTTTATGCTTCTTCGTTGTGTTTTAATGAATGGTTACAACACTTAAATGAAGTACTCGGAGAAGAAACTCTTCTCGTGGTAATATTTGATGCTTTGTAGAGTGTTCTTGAAATGTTACCACACACAAATAAATTATTATGATTAGAAACACTTCTTAGTAGGATATGATGTTTTGTGATGTTTTATTTAAAGCTTACCACCCATCAATTAAGTACATTGATCGAAATCACTCCTAAATTAAGTACTCGGACATGAAACACTTAGAGTGGTATTTATGCTTGTTCGTTGTCCTTTAATGAATGGTTACAACACTTAAATCTAGTACTCGGAGAAGAAACTCTTCTCATTGTAAGATATGATGCGTTGTGGAGTTTTCTTGAAAGGTTACCACACATAAATGAAGTGCTATGATCAGAAACACTTCTTAGTAGAATATGATCCTTTGTGGTGTTTTCTTTAATGTTTACTACCCATAAATGAAGTACTCATATAATAAACACTTGTCGGAGTAGGGTAAGATGCTTTGTGATGTTTTATTTAATGCTTACCACCCATCAATTAAGTACATTGATCGAAATCACTCCTAATTTAAGTATTCGGACATGAAACACTTAGTGTGGCCTTTATGCTTCTTCGTTGTGTTTTAATGAATGGTTACAACACTTAAATGAAGTACTCGGAGAAGAAACTCTTCTCGTGGTAATATTTGATGCTTTGTAGATTGTTCTTGAAATGTTACCACTTACAAATGAATTATTACGATTAGAAACACTTTTTAGTACGGTATGATGCTTTGTGGTGTTTTCTTTAATGGTTACCACCCATAAATGAAGTATTCAGATAAGAAACACTTCTCGTAGTAGGATAAGATGCTTTGTGATGTTTTATTTCATGTTTACCACCCAGCAATTAAGTACATTGATCGGAATCATTCATAAATGAAGAACTCGGACATGAAACACTTAGAGTGGTATTTATGCTTGTTCGTTGTCCTTTAATGAATGGTTACAACACTTAAATGAAGTACTCGGAGAAGAAACTCTTCTCGTGGTAATATTTGATGGTTTGTAGAGTGTTCTTAAAATGTTACCACTCACAAATGAATTATTATGATTAGAAACACTTTTTAGTACGATATGATGCTTTGTGGTGTTTTCTTTAATGGTTACCACCCAGAAACACTTCTCGTAGTAGGATAAGATGCTTTGTGATGTTTTATTTCATGTTTACCACCCAGCAATTAAGTACATTGATCGAAATCACTCCTAAATTAAGTACTCGGACATCAAACACTTAGTGTGGTATTTATGCTTCTTCGTTGTGTTTTAATGAATGGTTACAACACTTAAATGAAGTACTCGGAGAAGAAACTCTTCTCGTGGTAATATTTGATTGTTTGTAGAGTGTTCATGAAATGTTACCACTCACAAATGAATTATTATGATTAGAAACACTTTTTAGTACGATATGATGCTTTGTGGTGTTTTCTTTAATGGTTACCACCCATAAATGAAGTATTCAAATAAGAAACACTTCTCGTAGTAGGATAAGATGCTTTGTGATGTTTTATTTCATGTTTACCACCCAGCAATTAAGTACATTGATCGCAATCATTCATAAATGAAGTACTCGGACATGAAACACTTAGAGTGGTATTTATGCTTGTTCGTTGTCCTTTAATGAATGGTTACAACACTTAAATTAAGTACTCGGAGAAGAAACTCTTCTCGTTGTAAGATATGATGCGTTGTGGAGTTTTCTTGAAAGGTTACCACACATAAATGAAGTGCTTTGATCAGAAACACTTCTTAGTAGGATATTATCCTTTGTGGTGTTTTCTTTAATGTTTACTACCCATAAATGAAGTACTCATATAATAAACACTTGTCGGAGTAGGGTAAGATGCTTTGTGATGTTTTATTTTATGCTTACCACCCATCAATTAATTACATTGACCGAAATCACTCCTAAATTAAGTACTCGGACATCAAACACTTAGTGTGGTATTGATGCTTCTTCGTTGTGTTTTAATGAATTGTTACAACACTTAAATGAAGTACTCGGAGAAGAAACTCTTCTCGTGGTAATATTTGATGGTTTGTAGAGTGTTTTTGAAATGTTACCACTCACAAATGAATTATTATGATTAGAAACACTTTTTAGTACGATATGATGCTCTGTGGTGTTTTCTTTAATGGTTACCACCCATAAATGAAGTATTCAGAAAAGAAACACTTTTCGTAGTAGGATAAGTTGCTTTGTGATGTTTTATTTCATGTTTACCACCCAACAATTAAGTACATTGATCGGAATCATTCATAAATGTAGTACTCGGACATGAAACACTTAGAGTGGTATTTATGCTTGTTCGTTGTCCTTTAATGAATGGTTAAAACACTTAAATGAAGTACTCGGAGAAGAAACTCTTCTCGTGGTAAGATATGATGCGTTGTGGAGTTTTCTTGAAAGGTTACCACACATAAATGAAGTGCTATAATCAGAAACACTTCTTAGTAGAATATGATCCTTTGTGGTGTTTTCTTTAATGTTTACTACCCATAAATGAAGTACTCACATAATAAACACTTGTCGGAGTAGGGTAAGATGCTTTGTGATGTTTTATTTAAAGCTTACCACCCATCAATTAAGTACATTGATCGAAATCACTCCTAATTTAAGTATTCGGACATGAAACACTTAGTGTGGCCTTTATGCTTCTTCGTTGTGTTTTAATGAATTGTTACAACATTTAAATGAAGTACTCGGAGAAGAAACTCTTCTCGTGGTAATATTTGATGGTTTGTAGAGTGTTTTTGAAATGTTACCAGTCACAAATGAATTATTATGATTAGAAACACTTTTTAGTACGATATGATGCTTTGTGGTGTTTTCTTTAATGGTTACCACCCATAAATGAAGTATTCAGATAAGAAACACTTCTCGTAGTAGGATAAGATGCTTTGTGATGTTTTATTTAATGGTTACCACCCATCAATTAAGTGCATTGATCGGAATCACTAATAAATTATGTACTCTGATATGAAACACTTAGAGTGCTATTTATGCTTATTTGTTGTGTTTTAATGAATGGTTACAACACTTAAATGAAATACTCGGAGAAGAAACACTTCTCGTGGTAAGATATGATGCGTTGTGGAGTTTTCTTGAAAGGTTACCACACATAAATGAAGTGCTATGATCAGAAACACTTCTTAGTAGGATATGATCCTTTGTGGTGTTTTCTTTAATGTTTACTACCCATTAATGAAGTACTCATATAATAAACACTTCTCGGAGTAGGGTAAGATGCTTTATGATGTTTTCTTTAATGGTTGCCACCCATAAATGAAGTATTCAGATAAGAAACACTTATCGTAGTAGGATAAGATGCTTTGTGATGTTTTATTTCATGTTTACCACCCAGCAATTAAGTACATTGATCGGAATCATTCATAAATAAAGAACTCGGACATGAAACACTTAGAGTGGTATTTATGCTTGTTCGTTGTCCTTTAATGAATGGTTACAACACTTAAATTAAGTACTCGGAGAAGAAACTCTTCTCGTTGTAAGATATGATGCGTTGTGGAGTTTTCTTGAAAGGTTACCACACATAAATGAAATGCTATGATCAGAAACACTTCTTAGTAGGATATGATCCTTTGTGGTGATTTCGTTAATGTTTACTACCCATAAATGAAGTACTCATATAATAAACACTTGTCGGAGTAGGGTAAGATGCTTTGTGATGTTTTATTTAATGCTTACCACCCATCAAATAAGTACATTGATCGAAATCACTCCTAAATTAAGTACTCGAACATGAAACACTTAGAGTGGTATTTATGCTTGTTCGTTGTCCTTTAATGAATGGTTACAACACTTAAATGAAGTACTCGGAGAAGAAACTCTTCTCGTTGTAAGATATGATGCGTTGTGGAGTTTTCTTGAAAGGTTACCACACATAAATGAAATGCTATGATCAGAAACACTTCTTAGTAGGATATGATCCTTTGTGGTGTTTTCGTTAATGTTTACTACCCATAAATGAAGTACTCATATAATAAACACTTGTCGGAGTAGGGTAAGATGCTTTGTGATGTTTTATTTCATGTTTACCACCCAGCAATTAAGTACATTGATCGGAATCATTCATAAATGAAGTACTCGGACATGAAACACTTAGAGTGGTATTTATTCTTGTTCGTTGTCCTTTAAAGAATGGTTAAAACACTTAAATGAAGTACTCGGAGAAGAAACTCTTCTCGTGGTAATATTTGATGGTTTGTAGAGTGTTCTTGAAATGTTACCACTCACAAATGAATTATTATGATTAGAAACACTTTTTAGTACGATATGATGCTTTGTGGTGTTTTCTTTAATGGTTACCACCCATAAATGAAGTATTCAGATAAGAAACACTTCTCGTAGTAGGATAAGATGCTTTGTGATGTTTTATTTCATGTTTACCACCCAGCAATTAAGTACATTGATCGCAATCATTCATAAATGAAGTACTCGAACATGAAACACTTAAAGTGGTATTTATGCTTGTTCGTTGTCCTTTAATGAATGGTTAAAACACTTAAATGAAATACTCGGAGAAGAAACTCTTCTCGTGGAAAGATATGATGCGTTGTGGAGTTTTCTTGAAAGGTTACCACACATAAATGAAGTGCTATAATCAGAAACACTTCTTAGTAGAATATGATCCTTTGTGGTGTTTTCTTTAATGTTTACTACCCATAAATGAAGTACTCACATAATAAACACTTGTCGGAGTAGGGTAAGATGCTTTGTGATGTTTTATTTAAAGCTTACCACCCATCAATTAAGTACATTGATCGAAATCACTCCTAATTTAAGTATTCGGACATGAAACACTTAGTGTGGCCTTTATGCTTCTTCGTTGTGTTTTAATGAATTGTTACAACATTTAAATGAAGTACTCGGAGAAGAAACTCTTCTCGTGGTAATATTTGATGGTTTGTAGAGTGTTTTTGAAATGTTACCAGTCACAAATGAATTATTATGATTAGAAACACTTTTTAGTACGATATGATGCTTTGTGGTGTTTTCTTTAATGGTTACCACCCATAAATGAAGTATTCAGATAAGAAACACTTCTCGTAGTAGGATAAGATGCTTTGTGATGTTTTATTTAATGGTTACCACCCATCAATTAAGTGCATTGATCGAAATCACTCCTAAATTAAGTACTCGGACATGAAACACTTAGAGTGGTATTTATGCTTGTTCGTTGTCCTTTAATGAATGGTTACAACACTTAAATCTAGTACTCGGAGAAGAAACTCTTCTCATTGTAAGATATGATGCGTTGTGGAGTTTTCTTGAAAGGTTACCACACATAAATGAAGTGCTATGATCAGAAACACTTCTTAGTAGAATATGATCCTTTGTGGTGTTTTCTTTAATGTTTACTACCCATAAATGAAGTACTCATATAATAAACACTTGTCGGAGTAGGGTAAGATGCTTTGTGATGTTTTATTTAATGCTTACCACCCATCAATTAAGTACATTGATCGAAATCACTCCTAATTTAAGTATTCGGACATGAAACACTTAGTGTGGCCTTTATGCTTCTTCGTTGTGTTTTAATGAATGGTTACAACACTTAAATGAAGTACTCGGAGAAGAAACTCTTCTCGTGGTAATATTTGATGCTTTGTAGATTGTTCTTGAAATGTTACCACTTACAAATGAATTATTACGATTAGAAACACTTTTTAGTACGGTATGATGCTTTGTGGTGTTTTCTTTAATGGTTACCACCCATAAATGAAGTATTCAGATAAGAAACACTTCTCGTAGTAGGATAAGATGCTTTGTGATGTTTTATTTCATGTTTACCACCCAGCAATTAAGTACATTGATCGGAATCATTCATAAATGAAGAACTCGGACATGAAACACTTAGAGTGGTATTTATGCTTGTTCGTTGTCCTTTAATGAATGGTTACAACACTTAAATGAAGTACTCGGAGAAGAAACTCTTCTCGTGGTAATATTTGATGGTTTGTAGAGTGTTCTTAAAATGTTACCACTCACAAATGAATTATTATGATTAGAAACACTTTTTAGTACGATATGATGCTTTGTGGTGTTTTCTTTAATGGTTACCACCCAGAAACACTTCTCGTAGTAGGATAAGATGCTTTGTGATGTTTTATTTCATGTTTACCACCCAGCAATTAAGTACATTGATCGAAATCACTCCTAAATTAAGTACTCGGACATCAAACACTTAGTGTGGTATTTATGCTTCTTCGTTGTGTTTTAATGAATGGTTACAACACTTAAATGAAGTACTCGGAGAAGAAACTCTTCTCGTGGTAATATTTGATTGTTTGTAGAGTGTTCATGAAATGTTACCACTCACAAATGAATTATTATGATTAGAAACACTTTTTAGTACGATATGATGCTTTGTGGTGTTTTCTTTAATGGTTACCACCCATAAATGAAGTATTCAAATAAGAAACACTTCTCGTAGTAGGATAAGATGCTTTGTGATGTTTTATTTCATGTTTACCACCCAGCAATTAAGTACATTGATCGCAATCATTCATAAATGAAGTACTCGGACATGAAACACTTAGAGTGGTATTTATGCTTGTTCGTTGTCCTTTAATGAATGGTTACAACACTTAAATTAAGTACTCGGAGAAGAAACTCTTCTCGTTGTAAGATATGATGCGTTGTGGAGTTTTCTTGAAAGGTTACCACACATAAATGAAGTGCTTTGATCAGAAACACTTCTTAGTAGGATATTATCCTTTGTGGTGTTTTCTTTAATGTTTACTACCCATAAATGAAGTACTCATATAATAAACACTTGTCGGAGTAGGGTAAGATGCTTTGTGATGTTTTATTTTATGCTTACCACCCATCAATTAATTACATTGACCGAAATCACTCCTAAATTAAGTACTCGGACATCAAATACTTAGTGTGGTATTGATGCTTCTTCGTTGTGTTTTAATGAATTGTTACAACACTTAAATGAAGTACTCGGAGAAGAAACTCTTCTCGTGGTAATATTTGATGGTTTGTAGAGTGTTTTTGAAATGTTACCACTCACAAATGAATTATTATGATTAGAAACACTTTTTAGTACGATATGATGCTCTGTGGTGTTTTCTTTAATGGTTACCACCCATAAATGAAGTATTCAGAAAAGAAACACTTTTCGTAGTAGGATAAGTTGCTTTGTGATGTTTTATTTCATGTTTACCACCCAACAATTAAGTACATTGATCGGAATCATTCATAAATGTAGTACTCGGACATGAAACACTTAGAGTGGTATTTATGCTTGTTCGTTGTCCTTTAATGAATGGTTAAAACACTTAAATGAAGTACTCGGAGAAGAAACTCTTCTCGTGGTAAGATATGATGCGTTGTGGAGTTTTCTTGAAAGGTTACCACACATAAATGAAGTGCTATAATCAGAAACACTTCTTAGTAGAATATGATCCTTTGTGGTGTTTTCTTTAATGTTTACTACCCATAAATGAAGTACTCACATAATAAACACTTGTCGGAGTAGGGTAAGATGCTTTGTGATGTTTTATTTAAAGCTTACCACCCATCAATTAAGTACATTGATCGAAATCACTCCTAATTTAAGTATTCGGACATGAAACACTTAGTGTGGCCTTTATGCTTCTTCGTTGTGTTTTAATGAATTGTTACAACATTTAAATGAAGTACTCGGAGAAGAAACTCTTCTCGTGGTAATATTTGATGGTTTGTAGAGTGTTTTTGAAATGTTACCAGTCACAAATGAATTATTATGATTAGAAACACTTTTTAGTACGATATGATGCTTTGTGGTGTTTTCTTTAATGGTTACCACCCATAAATGAAGTATTCAGATAAGAAACACTTCTCGTAGTAGGATAAGATGCTTTGTGATGTTTTATTTAATGGTTACCACCCATCAATTAAGTGCATTGATCGGAATCACTAATAAATTATGTACTCTGATATGAAACACTTAGAGTGCTATTTATGCTTATTTGTTGTGTTTTAATGAATGGTTACAACACTTAAATGAAATACTCGGAGAAGAAACACTTCTCGTGGTAAGATATGATGCGTTGTGGAGTTTTCTTGAAAGGTTACCACACATAAATGAAGTGCTATGATCAGAAACACTTCTTAGTAGGATATGATCCTTTGTGGTGTTTTCTTTAATGTTTACTACCCATTAATGAAGTACTCATATAATAAACACTTCTCGGAGTAGGGTAAGATGCTTTATGATGTTTTCTTTAATGGTTGCCACCCATAAATGAAGTATTCAGATAAGAAACACTTATCGTAGTAGGATAAGATGCTTTGTGATGTTTTATTTCATGTTTACCACCCAGCAATTAAGTACATTGATCGGAATCATTCATAAATGAAGAACTCGGACATGAAACACTTAGAGTGGTATTTATGCTTGTTCGTTGTCCTTTAATGAATGGTTACAACACTTAAATTAAGTACTCGGAGAAGAAACTCTTCTCGTTGTAAGATATGATGCGTTGTGGAGTTTTCTTGAAAGGTTACCACACATAAATGAAATGCTATGATCAGAAACACTTCTTAGTAGGATATGATCCTTTGTGGTGATTTCGTTAATGTTTACTACCCATAAATGAAGTACTCATATAATAAACACTTGTCGGAGTAGGGTAAGATGCTTTGTGATGTTTTATTTAATGCTTACCACCCATCAAATAAGTACATTGATCGAAATCACTCCTAAATTAAGTACTCGAACATGAAACACTTAGAGTGGTATTTATGCTTGTTCGTTGTCCTTTAATGAATGGTTACAACACTTAAATGAAGTACTCGGAGAAGAAACTCTTCTCGTTGTAAGATATGATGCGTTGTGGAGTTTTCTTGAAAGGTTACCACACATAAATGAAATGCTATGATCAGAAACACTTCTTAGTAGGATATGATCCTTTGTGGTGTTTTCGTTAATGTTTACTACCCATAAATGAAGTACTCATATAATAAACACTTGTCGGAGTAGGGTAAGATGCTTTGTGATGTTTTATTTCATGTTTACCACCCAGCAATTAAGTACATTGATCGGAATCATTCATAAATGAAGTACTCGGACATGAAACACTTAGAGTGGTATTTATTCTTGTTCGTTGTCCTTTAAAGAATGGTTAAAACACTTAAATGAAGTACTCGGAGAAGAAACTCTTCTCGTCGTAATATTTGATGGTTTGTAGAGTGTTCTTGAAATGTTACCACTCACAAATGAATTATTATGATTAGAAACACTTTTTAGTACGATATGATGCTTTGTGGTGTTTTCTTTAATGGTTACCACCCATAAATGAAGTATTCAGATAAGAAACACTTCTCGTAGTAGGATAAGATGCTTTGTGATGTTTTATTTCATGTTTACCACCCAGCAATTAAGTACATTGATCGCAATCATTCATAAATGAAGTACTCGAACATGAAACACTTAAAGTGGTATTTATGCTTGTTCGTTGTCCTTTAATGAATGGTTAAAACACTTAAATGAAATACTCGGAGAAGAAACTCTTCTCGTGGAAAGATATGATGCGTTGTGGAGTTTTCTTGAAAGGTTACCACACATAAATGAAGTGCTATAATCAGAAACACTTCTTAGTAGAATATGATCCTTTGTGGTGTTTTCTTTAATGTTTACTACCCATAAATGAAGTACTCACATAATAAACACTTGTCGGAGTAGGGTAAGATGCTTTGTGATGTTTTATTTAAAGCTTACCACCCATCAATTAAGTACATTGATCGAAATCACTCCTAATTTAAGTATTCGGACATGAAACACTTAGTGTGGCCTTTATGCTTCTTCGTTGTGTTTTAATGAATTGTTACAACATTTAAATGAAGTACTCGGAGAAGAAACTCTTCTCGTGGTAATATTTGATGGTTTGTAGAGTGTTTTTGAAATGTTACCAGTCACAAATGAATTATTATGATTAGAAACACTTTTTAGTACGATATGATGCTTTGTGGTGTTTTCTTTAATGGTTACCACCCATAAATGAAGTATTCAGATAAGAAACACTTCTCGTAGTAGGATAAGATGCTTTGTGATGTTTTATTTAATGGTTACCACCCATCAATTAAGTGCATTGATCGGAATCACTAATAAATTATGTACTCTGATATGAAACACTTAGAGTGGTATTTATGCTTGTTCGTTGTCCTTTAATGAATGGTTACAACACTTAAATGAAATACTCGGAGAAGAAACACTTCTCGTGGTAAGATATGATGTGTTGTGGAGTTTTCTTGAAAGGTTACCACACATAAATGAAGTGCTATGATCAGAAACACTTCTTAGTAGGATATGATCCTTTGTGGTGTTTTCGTTAATGTTTACTACCCATAAATGAAGTACTCATATAATAAACACTTGTCGGAGTAGGGTAAGATGCTTTGTGATGTTTTATTTCATGTTTACCACCCAGCAATTAAGTACATTGATCGGAATCATTCATAAATGAAGTACTCGGACATGAAACACTTAGAGTGGTATTTATTCTTGTTCGTTGTCCTTTAAAGAATGGTTAAAACACTTAAATGAAGTACTCGGAGAAGAAACTCTTCTCGTGGTAATATTTGATGGTTTGTAGAGTGTTCTTGAAATGTTACCACTCACAAATGAATTATTATGATTAGAAACACTTTTTAGTACGATATGATGCTTTGTGGTGTTTTCTTTAATGTTTACTACCCATAAATGAAGTACTCATATAATAAACACTTGTCGGAGTAGGGTAAGATGCTTTGTGATGTTTTATTTAATGCTTACCACCCATCAATTAAGTACATTGATCGAAATCACTCCTAAATTAAGTACTCGGATATCAAACACTCAGTGTGGTATTTATGCTTCTTCGTTGTGTTTGAATGAATTGTTACAACACTTAAATGAAGTACTCGGAGAAGAAACTCTTCTCGTGGTAATATTTGATGGTTTGTAGAGTGTTTTTGAAATGTTACCAGTCACAAATGAATTATTATGATTAGAAACACTTTTTAGTACGATATGATGCTTTGTGGTGTTTTCTTTAATGGTTACCACCCATAAATGAAGTATTCAGATAAGAAACACTTCTCGTAGTAGGATAAGATGCTTTGTGATGTTTTATTTCATGTTTACCACCCAGCAATTAAGTACATTGATCGGAATCATTCATAAATGAAGTACTCGGACATGAAACACTTAGAGTGGTATTTATTCTTGTTCGTTGTCCTTTAAAGAATGGTTAAAACAATTAAATGAAGTACTCGGAGAAGAAACTCTTCTCGTGGTAAGATATGATGCGTTGTGGAGTTTTCTTGAAAGGTTACCACACATAAATGAAGTGCTATAATCAGAAACACTTCTTAGTAGAATATGATCCTTTGTGGTGTTTTCTTTAATGTTTACTATCCATAAATGAAGTACTCACATAATAAACACTTGTCGGAATAGGGTAAGATGCTTTGTGATGTTTTATTTAATGCTTAACACCCATCAATTAAGTACATTGGTCGAAATCACTCCTAAATTAAGTACTCGGACATGAAACACTTAGTGTGGCATTTATGCTTCTTCGTTTTGTTTTAATGAATGGTTACAACACTTAAATGAAGTACTCGGAGAAGAAACTCTTCTCGTGGTAATATTTGATGCTTTGTAGATTGTTCTTGAAATGTTACCACTGACAAATGAATTATTACGATTAGAAACACTTTTTAGTACGGTATGATGCTTTGTGGTGTTTTCTTTAATGGTTACCACCCATAAATGAAGTATTCAGATAAGAAACACTTTTCGTAGTATGATAAGATGTTTTGTGATGTTTTATTTCATGTTTACCACCCTGCAATTAAGTACATTGATCGGAATCATTCATTAATGAAGTACTCGGACATGAAACACTTAGAGTGGTATTTATGCCTGTTCGTTGTCCTTTAATGAATGGTTACAACACTTAAATGAAGTACTCGGAGAAGAAACTCTTCTCGTGGTAAGATATGATGCGTTGTGGAGTTTTCTTGAAAGGTTACCACACATAAATGAAGTGCTATAATCAGAAACACTTCTTAGTATAATATGATCCTTTGTGGTGTTTTCTTTAATGTTTACTACCCATAAATGAAGTACTCACATAATAAACACTTGTCGGAGTAGGGTAAGATGCTTTGTGATGTTTTATTTAAAGCTTACCACCAATCAATTAAGTACATTGATCGAAATCACTCCTAAATTAAGTACTCGGACATCAAACACTTAGTGTGGTATTTATGCTTCTTCGTTGTGTTTTAATGAATGGTTACAACACATAAATGAAGTACTCGGAGAAGAAACTCTTCTCGTGGTAATATTTGATGGTTTGTAGAGTGTTCTTGAAATGTTACCACTCACAAATAAATTATTATGATTAGAAACACTTCTTAGTAGGATATGATGCTTTGTGGTGTTTTCTTTAATGGTTACCACCCATAGATGAAGTATTCAGATAAGAAATACTTCTCGTAGTAGGATAAGATGCTTTGTGATGTTTTATTTAATGGTTATCACCCATCAATTAAGTGCATTGATCGGAATCACTAATAAATTATGTACTCTGATATGAAACACTTAGAGTGCTATTTATGCTTATTTGTTGTGTTTTAATGAATGGTTACAACACTTAAATGAAATACTCGGAGAAGAAACACTTCTCGTGGTAAGATATGATGCGTTGTGGAGTTTTCTTGAAAGGTTACCACACATAAATGAAGTGCTATGATCAGAAACACTTCTTAGTAGGATATGATCCTTTGTGGTGTTTTCTTTAATGTTTACTACCCATTAATGAAGTACTCATATAATAAACACTTCTCGGAGTAGGGTAAGATGCTTTGTGATGTTTTCTTTAATGGTTGCCACCCATAAATGAAGTATTCAGATAAGAAACACTTCTCGTAGTAGGATAAGATGCTTTGTGATGTTTTATTTCATGTTTACCACCCAGCAATTAAGTACATTGATCGGAATCATTCATAAATGAAGAACTCGGACATGAAACACTTAGAGTGGTATTTATGCTTGTTCGTTGTCCTTTAATGAATGGTTACAACACTTAAATGAAGTACTCGGAGAAGAAACTCTTCTCGTTGTAAGATATGATGCGTTGTGGAGTTTTCTTGAAAGGTTACCACTCATAAATGAAGTGCTATGATCAGAAACACTTCTTAGTAGGATATGATCCTTTGTGGTGTTTTCTTTAATGTTTACTACCCATAAATGAAGTACTCATATAATAAACACTTGTCGGAGTAGGGTAAGATGCTTTGTGATGTTTTATTTAATGCTTACCACCCATCAATTAAGTACATTGATCGAAATCACTCCTAATTTAAGTATTCGGACATGAAACACTTAGTGTGGCCTTTATGCTTCTTCGTTGTGTTTTAATGAATGGTTACAACACTTAAATGAAGTACTCGGAGAAGAAACTCTTCTCGTGGTAATATTTGATGCTTTGTAGATTGTTCTTGAAATGTTACCACTTACAAATGAATTATTACGATTAGAAACACTTTTTAGTACGGTATGATGCTTTGTGGTGTTTTCTTTAATGGTTACCACCCATAAATGAAGTATTCAGATAAGAAACACTTCTCGTAGTAGGATAAGATGCTTTGTGATGTTTTATTTCATGTTTACCACCCAGCAATTAAGTACATTGATCGGAATCATTCATAAATGAAGAACTCGGACATGAAACACTTAGAGTGGTATTTATGCTTGTTCGTTGTCCTTTAATGAATGGTTACAACACTTAAATGAAGTACTCGGAGAAGAAACTCTTCTCGTGGTAATATTTGATGGTTTGTAGAGTGTTCTTAAAATTTTACCACTCACAAATGAATTATTATGATTAGAAACACTTTTTAGTACGATATGATGCTTTGTGGTGTTTTCTTTAATGGTTACCACCCATAAATGAAGTATTCAGATAAGAAACACTTCTCGTAGTAGGATAAGATGCTTTGTGATGTTTTATTTCATGTTTACCACCCAGCAATTAAGTACATTGATCGAAATCACTCCTAAATTAAGTACTCGGACATCAAACACTTAGTGTGGTATTTATGCTTCTTCGTTGTGTTTTAATGAATGGTTACAACACTTAAATGAAGTACTCGGAGAAGAAACTCTTCTCGTGGTAATATTTGATGGTTTGTAGAGTGTTCTTAAAATGTTACCACTCACAAATGAATTATTATGATTAGAAACACTTTTTAGTACGATATGATGCTTTGTGGTGTTTTCTTTAATGTTTACCACCCATAAATGAAGTATTCAGATAAGAAACACTTCTCGTAGTAGGATAAGATGCTTTGTGATGTTTTATTTCATGTTTACCACCCAGCAATTAAGTACATTGATCGGAATCATTCATAAATGAAGTACTCGGACATGAAACACTTAGAGTGGTATTTATGCTTGTTCGTTGTCCTTTAATGAATGGTTACAACACTTAAATTAAGTACTCAGAGAAGAAACTCTTCTCGTTGTAAGATATGATGCGTTGTGGAGTTTTCTTGAAAGGTTACCACACATAAATGAAGTGCTATGATCAGAAACACTTCTTAGTAGGATATTATCCTTTGTGGTGTTTTCTTTAATGTTTACTACCCATAAATGAAGTACTCATATAATAAACACTTGTCGGAGTAGGGTAAGATGCTTTGTGATGTTTTATTTTATGCTTACCACCCATCAATTAATTACATTGACCGAAATCACTCCTAAATTAAGTACTCGGACATCAAACACTTAGTGTGGTATTGATGCTTCTTCGTTGTGTTTTAATGAATTGTTACAACACTTAAATGAAGTACTCGGAGAAGAAACTCTTCTCGTGGTAATATTTGATGGTTTGTAGAGTGTTTTTGAAATGTTACCACTCACAAATGAATTATTATGATTAGAAACACTTTTTAGTACGATATGATGCTTTGTGGTGTTTTCTTTAATGGTTACCACCCATAAATGAAGTATTCAGAAAAGAAACACTTTTCGTAGTAGGATAAGATGCTTTGTGATGTTTTATTTCATGTTTACCACCCAACAATTAAGTACATTGATCGGAATCATTCATAAATGTAGTACTCGGACATGAAACACTTAGAGTGGTATTTATGCTTGTTCGTTGTCCTTTAATGAATGGTTAAAACACTTAAATGAAGTACTCGGAGAAGAAACTCTTCTCGTGGTAAGATATGATGCGTTGTGGAGTTTTCTTGAAAGGTTACCACACATAAATGAAGTGCTATAATCAGAAACACTTCTTAGTAGAATATGATCCTTTGTGGTGTTTTCTTTAATGTTTACTACCCATAAATGAAGTACTCACATAATAAACACTTGTCGGAGTAAGGTAAGATGCTTTGTGATGTTTTATTTAAAGCTTACCACCCATCAATTAAGTACATTGATCGAAATCACTCCTAATTTAAGTATTCGGACATGAAACACTTAGTGTGGCCTTTATGCTTCTTCGTTGTGTTTTAATGAATGGTTACAACACTTAAATGAAGTACTCGGAGAAGAAACTCTTCTCGTGGTAATATTTGATGCTTTGTAGAGTGTTCTTGAAATGTTACCACACACAAATAAATTATTATGATTAGAAACACTTCTTAGTAGGATATGATGTTTTGTGATGTTTTATTTAAAGCTTACCACCCATCAATTAAGTACATTGATCGAAATCACTCCTAAATTAAGTACTCGGACATGAAACACTTAGAGTGGTATTTATGCTTGTTCGTAGTCCTTTAATGAATGGTTACAACACTTAAATCTAGTACTCGGAGAAGAAACTCTTCTCATTGTAAGATATGATGCGTTGTGGAGTTTTCTTGAAAGGTTACCACACATAAATGAAGTGCTATGATCAGAAACACTTCTTAGTAGAATATGATCCTTTGTGGTGTTTTCTTTAATGTTTACTACCCATAAATGAAGTACTCATATAATAAACACTTGTCGGAGTAGGGTAAGATGCTTTGTGATGTTTTATTTAATGCTTACCACCCATCAATTAAGTACATTGATCGAAATCACTCCTAATTTAAGTATTCGGACATGAAACACTTAGTGTGGCCTTTATGCTTCTTCGTTGTGTTTTAATGAATGGTTACAACACTTAAATGAAGTACTCGGAGAAGAAACTCTTCTCGTGGTAATATTTGATGCTTTGTAGATTGTTCTTGAAATGTTACCACTTACAAATGAATTATTACGATTAGAAACACTTTTTAGTACGGTATGATGCTTTGTGGTGTTTTCTTTAATGGTTACCACCCATAAATGAAGTATTCAGATAAGAAACACTTCTCGTAGTAGGATAAGATGCTTTGTGATGTTTTATTTCATGTTTACCACCCAGCAATTAAGTACATTGATCGGAATCATTCATAAATGAAGAACTCGGACATGAAACACTTAGAGTGGTATTTATGCTTGTTCGTTGTCCTTTAATGAATGGTTACAACACTTAAATGAAGTACTCGGAGAAGAAACTCTTCTCGTGGTAATATTTGATGGTTTGTAGAGTGTTCATGAAATGTTACCACTCACAAATGAATTATTATGATTAGAAACACTTTTTAGTACGATATGATGCTTTGTGGTGTTTTCTTTAATGGTTACCACCCATAAATGAAGTATTCAAATAAGAAACACTTCTCGTAGTAGGATAAGATGCTTTGTGATGTTTTATTTCATGTTTACCACCCAGCAATTAAGTACATTGATCGGAATCATTCATAAATGAAGTACTCGGACATGAAACACTTAGAGTGGTATTTATGCTTGTTCGTTGTCCTTTAATGAATGGTTACAACACTTAAATTTAGTACTCGGAGAAGAAACTCTTCTCGTTGTAAGATATGATGCGTTGTGGAGTTTTCTTGAAAGGTTACCACACATAAATGAAGTGCTTTGATCAGAAACACTTCTTAGTAGGATATTATCCTTTGTGGTGTTTTCTTTAATGTTTACTACCCATAAATGAAGTACTCATATAATAAACACTTGTCGGAGTAGGGTAAGATGCTTTGTGATGTTTTATTTTATGCTTACCACCCATCAATTAATTACATTGACCGAAATCACTCCTAAATTAAGTACTCGGACATCAAACACTTAGTGTGGTATTGATGCTTCTTCGTTGTGTTTTAATGAATTGTTACAACACTTAAATGAAGTACTCGGAGAAGAAACTCTTCTCGTGGTAATATTTGATGGTTTGTAGAGTGTTTTTGAAATGTTACCACTCACAAATGAATTATTATGATTAGAAACACTTTTTAGTACGATATGATGCTTTGTGGTGTTTTCTTTAATGGTTACCACCCATAAATGAAGTATTCAGAAAAGAAACACTTTTCGTAGTAGGATAAGTTGCTTTGTGATGTTTTATTTCATGTTTACCACCCAACAATTAAGTACATTGATCGGAATCATTCATAAATGTAGTACTCGGACATGAAACACTTAGAGTGGTATTTATGCTTGTTCGTTGTCCTTTAATGAATGGTTAAAACACTTAAATGAAGTACTCGGAGAAGAAACTCTTCTCGTGGTAAGATATGATGCGTTGTGGAGTTTTCTTGAAAGGTTACCACACATAAATGAAGTGCTATAATCAGAAACACTTCTTAGTAGAATATGATCCTTTGTGGTGTTTTCTTTAATGTTTACTACCCATAAATGAAGTACTCACATAATAAACACTTGTCGGAGTAGGGTAAGATGCTTTGTGATGTTTTATTTAAAGCTTACCACCCATCAATTAAGTACATTGATCGAAATCACTCCTAATTTAAGTATTCGGACATGAAACACTTAGTGTGGCCTTTATGCTTCTTCGTTGTGTTTTAATGAATTGTTACAACATTTAAATGAAGTACTCGGAGAAGAAACTCTTCTCGTGGTAATATTTGATGGTTTGTAGAGTGTTTTTGAAATGTTACCAGTCACAAATGAATTATTATGATTAGAAACAATTTTTAGTACGATATGATGCTTTGTGGTGTTTTCTTTAATGGTTACCACCCATAAATGAAGTATTCAGATAAGAAACACTTCTCGTAGTAGGATAAGATGCTTTGTGATGTTTTATTTAATGGTTACCACCCATCAATTAAGTGCATTGATCGGAATCACTAATAAATTATGTACTCTGATATGAAACACTTAGAGTGCTATTTATGCTTATTTGTTGTGTTTTAATGAATGGTTACAACACTTAAATGAAATACTCGGAGAAGAAACACTTCTCGTGGAAAGATATGATGCGTTGTGGAGTTTTCTTGAAAGGTTACCACACATAAATGAAGTGCTATGATCAGAAACACTTCTTAGTAGGATATGATCCTTTGTGGTGTTTTCTTTAATGTTTACTACCCATTAATGAAGTACTCATATAATAAACACTTCTCGGAGTAGGGTAAGATGCTTTATCATGTTTTCTTTAATGGTTGCCACCCATAAATGAAGTATTCAGATAAGAAACACTTATCGTAGTAGGATAAGATGCTTTGTGATGTTTTATTTCATGTTTACCACCCAGCAATTAAGTACATTGATCGGAATCATTCATAAATGAAGAACTCGGACATGAAACACTTAGAGTGGTATTTATGCTTGTTCGTTGTCCTTTAATGAATGGTTACAACACTTAAATTAAGTACTCGGAGAAGAAACTCTTCTCGTTGTAAGATATGATGCGTTGTGGAGTTTTCTTGAAAGGTTACCACACATAAATGAAATGCTATGATCAGAAACACTTCTTAGTAGGATATGATCCTTTGTGGTGATTTCGTTAATGTTTACTACCCATAAATGAAGTACTCATATAATAAACACTTGTCGGAGTAGGGTAAGATGCTTTGTGATGTTTTATTTAATGCTTACCACCCATCAAATAAGTACATTGATCGAAATCACTCCTAAATTAAGTACTCGAACATGAAACACTTAGAGTGGTATTTATGCTTGTTCGTTGTCCTTTAATGAATGGTTACAACACTTAAATGAAGTACTCGGAGAAGAAACTCTTCTCGTTGTAAGATATGATGCGTTGTGGAGTTTTCTTGAAAGGTTACCACACATAAATGAAATGCTATGATCAGAAACACTTCTTAGTAGGATATGATCCTTTGTGGTGTTTTCGTTAATGTTTACTACCCATAAATGAAGTACTCATATAATAAACACTTGTCGGAGTAGGGTAAGATGCTTTGTGATGTTTTATTTCATGTTTACCACCCAGCAATTAAGTACATTGATCGGAATCATTCATAAATGAAGTACTCGGACATGAAACACTTAGAGTGGTATTTATTCTTGTTCGTTGTCCTTTAAAGAATGGTTAAAACACTTAAATGAAGTACTCGGAGAAGAAACTCTTCTCGTGGTAATATTTGATGGTTTGTAGAGTGTTCTTGAAATGTTACCACTCACAAATGAATTATTATGATTAGAAACACTTTTTAGTACGATATGATGCTTTGTGGTGTTTTCTTTAATGGTTACCACCCATAAATGAAGTATTCAGATAAGAAACACTTCTCGTAGTAGGATAAGATGCTTTGTGATGTTTTATTTCATGTTTACCACCCAGCAATTAAGTACATTGATCGCAATCATTCATAAATGAAGTACTCGGACATGAAACACTTAAAGTGGTATTTATGCTTGTTCGTTGTCCTTTAATGAATGGTTAAAACACTTAAATGAAATACTCGGAGAAGAAACTCTTCTCGTGGAAAGATATGATGCGTTGTGGAGTTTTCTTGAAAGGTTACCACACATAAATGAAGTGCTATAATCAGAAACACTTCTTAGTAGAATATGATCCTTTGTGGTGTTTTCTTTAATGTTTACTACCCATAAATGAAGTACTCACATAATAAACACTTGTCGGAGTAGGGTAAGATGCTTTGTGATGTTTTATTTAAAGCTTACCACCCATCAATTAAGTACATTGATCGAAATCACTCCTAATTTAAGTATTCGGACATGAAACACTTAGTGTGGCCTTTATGCTTCTTCGTTGTGTTTTAATGAATTGTTACAACATTTAAATGAAGTACTCGGAGAAGAAACTCTTCTCGTGGTAATATTTGATGGTTTGTAGAGTGTTTTTGAAATGTTACCAGTCACAAATGAATTATTATGATTAGAAACACTTTTTAGTACGATATGATGCTTTGTGGTGTTTTCTTTAATGGTTACCACCCATAAATGAAGTATTCAGATAACAAACACTTCTCGTAGTAGGATAAGATGCTTTGTGATGTTTTATTTAATGGTTACCACCCATCAATTAAGTGCATTGATCGGAATCACTAATAAATTATGTACTCTGATATGAAACACTTAGAGTGCTATTTATGCTTATTTGTTGTGTTTTAATGAATGGTTACAACACTTAAATGAAATACTCGGAGAAGAAACACTTCTCGTGGTAAGATATGATGCGTTGTGGAGTTTTCTTGAAAGGTTACCACACATAAATGAAGTGTTATGATCAGAAACACTTCTTAGTAGGATATGATCCTTTGTGGTGTTTTCTTTAATGTTTACTACCCATTAATGAAGTACTCATATAATAAACACTTCTCGGAGTAGGGTAAGATGCTTTATGATGTTTTCTTTAATGGTTGCCACCCATAAATGAAGTATTCAGATAAGAAACACTTATCGTAGTAGGATAAGATGCTTTGTGATGTTTTATTTCATGTTTACCACCCAGCAATTAAGTACATTGATCGGAATCATTCATAAATGAAGAACTCGGACATGAAACACTTAGAGTGGTATTTATGCTTGTTCGTTGTCCTTTAATGAATGGTTACAACACTTAAATTAAGTACTCGGAGAAGAAACTCTTCTCGTTGTAAGATATGATGCGTTGTGGAGTTTTCTTGAAAGGTTACCACACATAAATGAAATGCTATGATCAGAAACACTTCTTAGTAGGATATGATCCTTTGTGGTGATTTCGTTAATGTTTACTACCCATAAATGAAGTACTCATATAATAAACACTTGTCGGAGTAGGGTAAGATGCTTTGTGATGTTTTATTTAATGCTTACCACCCATCAAATAAGTACATTGATCGAAATCACTCCTAAATTAAGTACTCGAACATGAAACACTTAGAGTGGTATTTATGCTTGTTCGTTGTCCTTTAATGAATGGTTACAACACTTAAATGAAGTACTCGGAGAAGAAACTCTTCTCGTTGTAAGATATGATGCGTTGTGGAGTTTTCTTGAAAGGTTACCACACATAAATGAAATGCTATGATCAGAAACACTTCTTAGTAGGGTAAGATGCTTTATGATGTTTTCTTTAATGGTTGCCACCCATAAATGAAGTATTCAAATAAGAAACACTTATCGTAGTAGGATAAGATGCTTTGTGATGTTTTATTTCATGTTTACCACCCAGCAATTAAGTACATTGATCGGAATCATTCATAAATGAAGAACTCGGACATGAAACACTTAGAGTGGTATTTATGCTTGTTCGTTGTCCTTTAATGAATGGTTACAACACTTAAATTAAGTACTCGGAGAAGAAACTCTTCTCGTTGTAAGATATGATGCGTTGTGGAGTTTTCTTGAAAGGTTACCACACATAAATGAAATGCTATGATCAGAAACACTTCTTAGTAGGATATGATCCTTTGTGGTGATTTCGTTAATGTTTACTACCCATAAATGAAGTACTCATATAATAAACACTTGTCGGAGTAGGGTAAGATGCTTTGTGATGTTTTATTTAATGCTTACCACCCATCAAATAAGTACATTGATCGAAATCACTCCTAAATTAAGTACTCGAACATGAAACACTTAGAGTGGTATTTATGCTTGTTCGTTGTCCTTTAATGAATGGTTACAACACTTAAATGAAGTACTCGGAGAAGAAACTCTTCTCGTTGTAAGATATGATGCGTTGTGGAGTTTTCTTGAAAGGTTACCACACATAAATGAAATGCTATGATCAGAAACACTTCTTAGTAGGGTAAGATGCTTTATGATGTTTTCTTTAATGGTTGCCACCCATAAATGAAGTATTCAGATAAGAAACACTTATCGTAGTAGGATAAGATGCTTTGTGATGTTTTATTTCATGTTTACCACCCAGCAATTAAGTACATTGATCGGAATCATTCATAAATGAAGAACTCGGACATGAAACACTTAGAGTGGTATTTATGCTTGTTCGTTGTCCTTTAATGAATGGTTACAACACTTAAATTAAGTACTCGGAGAAGAAACTCTTCTCGTTGTAAGATATGATGCGTTGTGGAGTTTTCTTGAAAGGTTACCACACATAAATGAAATGCTATGATCAGAAACACTTCTTAGTAGGATATGATCCTTTGTGGTGTTTTCGTTAATGTTTACTACCCATAA
The DNA here is from genome assembly GCA_964058865.1 of Eleocharis quinqueflora. NCBI lineage: Eukaryota > Viridiplantae > Streptophyta > Magnoliopsida > Poales > Cyperaceae > Eleocharis > Eleocharis quinqueflora. The sequence goes on from CAXKVX010002481.1 coordinate 59,195, forward strand.
ATGAAGTACTCATATAATAAACACTTGTCGGAGTAGGGTAAGATGCTTTGTGATGTTTTATTTCATGTTTACCACCCAGCAATTAAGTACATTGATCGGAATCATTCATAAATGAAGTACTCGGACATGAAACACTTAGAGTGGTATTTATGCTTGTTCGTTGTCCTTTAATGAATGGTTACAACACTTAAATGAAGTACTCGGAGAAGAAACTCTTCTCGTTGTAAGATAAGATGCGTTGTGGAGTTTTCTTGAAAGGTTACCACACATAAATGAAGTGCTATGATCAGAAACACTTCTTAGTAGGATATGATCCTTTGTGGTGTTTTCTTTAATGTTTACTACCCATAAATGAAGTACTCATATAATAAACACTTGTCGGAGTAGGGTAAGATGCTTTGTGATGTTTTATTTAATGCTTACCACCCATCAATTAAGTACATTGATCGAAATCACTCCTAAATTAAGTACTCGGATATCAAACACTCAGTGTGGTATTTATGCTTCTTCGTTGTGTTTGAATGAATTGTTACAACACTTAAATGAAGTACTCGGAGAAGAAACTCTTCTCGTGGTAATATTTGATGGTTTGTAGAGTGTTTTTGAAATGTTACCAGTCACAAATGAATTATTATGATTAGAAACACTTTTTAGTACGATATGATGCTTTGTGGTGTTTTCTTTAATGTTTACTACCCATAAATGAAGTACTCATATAATAAACACTTCTCGGAGTAGGGTAAGATGCTTTATGATGTTTTCTTTAATGGTTACCACCCATAAATGAAGTATTCAGATAAGAAACACTTCTCGTAGTAGGATAAGATGCTTTGTGATGTTTTATTTCATGTTTACCACCCAGCAATTAAGTACATTGATCGGAATCATTCATAAATGAAGTACTCGGACATGAAACACTTAGAGTGGTATTTATTCTTGTTCGTTGTCCTTTAAAGAATGGTTAAAACACTTAAATGAAGTACTCGGAGAAGAAACTCTTCTCGTGGTAAGATATGATGCGTTGTGGAGTTTTCTTGAAAGGTTACCACACATAAATGAAGTGCTATAATCAGAAACACTTCTTAGTAGAATATGATCATTTGTGGTGTTTTCTTTAATGTTTACTATCCATAAATGAAGTACTCACATAATAAACACTTGTCGGAATAGGGTAAGATGCTTTGTGATGTTTTATTTAATGCTTAACACCCATCAATTTAGTACATTGGTCGAAATCACTCCTAAATTAAGTACTCGGACATGAAACACTTAGTGTGGCATTTATGCTTCTTCGTTGTGTTTTAATGAATGGTTACAACACTTAAATGAAGTACTCGGAGAAGAAACTCTTCTCGTGGTAATATTTGATGCTTTGTAGATTGTTCTTGAAATGTTACCACTTACAAATGAATTATTACGATTAGAAACACTTTTTAGTACGGTATGATGCTTTGTGGTGTTTTCTTTAATGGTTACCACCCATAAATGAAGTATTCAGATAAGAAACACTTTTCGTAGTAGGATAAGATGCTTTGTGATGTTTTATTTCATGTTTACCACCCTGCAATTAAGTACATTGATCGGAATCATTCATTAATGAAGTACTCGGACATGAAACACTTAGAGTGGTATTTATGCTTGTTCGTTGTCCTTTAATGAATGGTTACAACACTTAAATGAAGTACTCGGAGAAGAAACTCTTCTCGTGGTAAGATATGATGCGTTGTGGAGTTTTCTTGAAAGGTTACCACACATAAATGAAGTGCTATAATCAGAAACACTTCTTAGTATAATATGATCCTTTGTGGTGTTTTCTTTAATGTTTACTACCCATAAATGAAGTACTCACATAATAAACACTTGTCGGAGTAGGGTAAGATGCTTTGTGATGTTTTATTTAAAGCTTACCACCAATCAATTAAGTACATTGATCGAAATCACTCCTAAATTAAGTACTCGGACATCAAACACTTAGTGTGGTATTTATGCTTCTTCGTTGTGTTTTAATGAATGGTTACAACACTTAAATGAAGTACTCGGAGAAGAAACTCTTCTCGTGGTAATATTTGATGGTTTGTAGAGTGTTTTTGAAATGTTACCAGTCACAAATGAATTATTATGATTAGAAACACATTTTAGTACGATATGATGCTTTGTGGTGTTTTCTTTAATGGTTACCACCCATAAATGAAGTATTCAGATAAGAAACACTTATCGTAGTAGGATAAGATGCTTTGTGATGTTTTATTTCATGTTTACCACCCAGCAATTAAGTACATTGATCGGAATCATCCATAAATGAAGAACTCGGACATGAAACACTTAGAGTGGTATTTATGCTTGTTCGTTGTCCTTTAATGAATGGTTACAACACTTAAATTAAGTACTCGGAGAAGAAACTCTTCTCGTTGTTAGATATGATGCGTTGTGGAGTTTTCTTGAAAGGTTACCACACATAAATGAAATGCTATGATCAGAAACACTTCTTAGTAGGATATGATCCTTTGTGGTGTTTTCTTTAATGTTTACTACCCATTAATGAAGTACTCATATAATAAACACTTCTCGGAGTAGGGTAAGATGCTTTATGATGTTTTCTTTAATGGTTGCCACCCATAAATGAAGTATTCAGATAAGAAACACTTATCGTAGTAGGATAAGATGCTTTGTGATGTTTTATTTCATGTTTACCACCCAGCAATTAAGTACATTGATCGGAATCATTCATAAATGAAGAACTCGGACATGAAACACTTAGAGTGGTATTTATGCTTGTTCGTTGTCCTTTAATGAATGGTTACAACACTTAAATTAAGTACTCGGAGAAGAAACTCTTCTCGTTGTAAGATATGATGCGTTGTGGAGTTTTCTTGAAAGGTTACCACACATAAATGAAATGCTATGATCAGAAACACTTCTTAGTAGGATATGATCCTTTGTGGTGATTTCGTTAATGTTTACTACCCATAAATGAAGTACTCATATAATAAACACTTGTCGGAGTAGGGTAAGATGCTTTGTGATGTTTTATTTAATGCTTACCACCCATCAAATAAGTACATTGATCGAAATCACTCCTAAATTAAGTACTCGAACATGAAACACTTAGAGTGGTATTTATGCTTGTTCGTTGTCCTTTAATGAATGGTTACAACACTTAAATGAAGTACTCGGAGAAGAAACTCTTCTCGTTGTAAGATATGATGCGTTGTGGAGTTTTCTTGAAAGGTTACCACACATAAATGAAATGCTATGATCAGAAACACTTCTTAGTAGGATATGATCCTTTGTGGTGTTTTCGTTAATGTTTACTACCCATAAATGAAGTACTCATATAATAAACACTTGTCGGAGTAGGGTAAGATGCTTTGTGATGTTTTATTTCATGTTTACCACCCAGCAATTAAGTACATTGATCGGAATCATTCATAAATGAAGTACTCGGACATGAAACACTTAGAGTGGTATTTATTCTTGTTCGTTGTCCTTTAAAGAATGGTTAAAACACTTAAATGAAGTACTCGGAGAAGAAACTCTTCTCGTGGTAATATTTGATGGTTTGTAGAGTGTTCTTGAAATGTTACCACTCACAAATGAATTATTATGATTAGAAACACTTTTTAGTACGATATGATGCTTTGTGGTGTTTTCTTTAATGTTTACTACCCATAAATGAAGTACTCATATAATAAACACTTGTCGGAGTAGGGTAAGATGCTTTGTGATGTTTTATTTAATGCTTACCACCCATCAATTAAGTACATTGATCGAAATCACTCCTAAATTAAGTACTCGGATATCAAACACTCAGTGTGGTATTTATGCTTCTTCGTTGTGTTTGAATGAATTGTTACAACACTTAAATGAAGTACTCGGAGAAGAAACTCTTCTCGTGGTAATATTTGATGGTTTGTAGAGTGTTTTTGAAATGTTACCAGTCACAAATGAATTATTATGATTAGAAACACTTTTTAGTACGATATGATGCTTTGTGGTGTTTTCTTTAATGGTTACCACCCATAAATGAAGTATTCAGATAAGAAACACTTCTCGTAGTAGGATAAGATGCTTTGTGATGTTTTATTTCATGTTTACCACCCAGCAATTAAGTACATTGATCGGAATCATTCATAAATGAAGTACTCGGACATGAAACACTTAGAGTGGTATTTATTCTTGTTCGTTGTCCTTTAAAGAATGGTTAAAACACTTAAATGAAGTACTCGGAGAAGAAACTCTTCTCGTGGTAAGATATGATGCGTTGTGGAGTTTTCTTGAAAGGTTACCACACATAAATGAAGTGCTATAATCAGAAACACTTCTTAGTAGAATATGATCATTTGTGGTGTTTTCTTTAATGTTTACTATCCATAAATGAAGTACTCACATAATAAACACTTGTCGGAATAGGGTAAGATGCTTTGTGATGTTTTATTTAATGCTTAACACCCATCAATTTAGTACATTGGTCGAAATCACTCCTAAATTAAGTACTCGGACATGAAACACTTAGTGTGGCATTTATGCTTCTTCGTTGTGTTTTAATGAATGGTTACAACACTTAAATGAAGTACTCGGAGAAGAAACTCTTCTCGTGGTAATATTTGATGCTTTGTACATTGTTCTTGAAATGTTACCACTTACAAATGAATTATTACGATTAGAAACACTTTTTAGTACGGTATGATGCTTTGTGGTGTTTTCTTTAATGGTTACCACCCATAAATGAAGTATTCAGATAATAAACACTTTTCGTAGTAGGATAAGATGCTTTGTGATGTTTTATTTCATGTTTACCACCCTGCAATTAAGTACATTGATCGGAATCATTCATTAATGAAGTACTCGGACATGAAACACTTAGAGTGGTATTTATGCTTGTTCGTTGTCCTTTAATGAATGGTTACAACACTTAAATGAAGTACTCGGAGAAGAAACTCTTCTCGTGGTAAGATATGATGCGTTGTGGAGTTTTCTTGAAAGGTTACCACACATAAATGAAGTGCTATAATCAGAAACACTTCTTAGTATAATATGATCCTTTGTGGTGTTTTCTTTAATGTTTACTACCCATAAATGAAGTACTCACATAATAAACACTTGTCGGAGTAGGGTAAGATGCTTTGTGATGTTTTATTTAAAGCTTACCACCAATCAATTAAGTACATTGATCGAAATCACTCCTAAATTAAGTACTCGGACATCAAACACTTAGTGTGGTATTTATGCTTCTTCGTTGTGTTTTAATGAATGGTTACAACACTTAAATGAAGTACTCGGAGAAGAAACTCTTCTCGTGGTAATATTTGATGGTTTGTAGAGTGTTTTTGAAATGTTACCAGTCACAAATGAATTATTATGATTAGAAACACTTTTTAGTACGATATGATGCTTTGTGGTGTTTTCTTTAATGGTTACCACCCATAAATGAAGTATTCAGATAAGAAACACTTATCGTAGTAGGATAAGATGCTTTGTGATGTTTTATTTCATGTTTACCACCCAGCAATTAAGTACATTGATCGGAATCATTCATAAATGAAGAACTCGGACATGAAACACTTAGAGTGGTATTTATGCTTGTTCGTTGTCCTTTAATGAATGGTTACAACACTTAAATTAAGTACTCGGAGAAGAAACTCTTCTCGTTGTAAGATATGATGCGTTGTGGAGTTTTCTTGAAAGGTTACCACACATAAATGAAATGCTATGATCAGAAACACTTCTTAGTAGGATATGATCCTTTGTGGTGATTTCGTTAATGTTTACTACCCATAAATGAAGTACTCATATAATAAACACTTGTCGGAGTAGGGTAAGATGCTTTGTGATGTTTTATTTAATGCTTACCACCCATCAAATAAGTACATTGATCGAAATCACTCCTAAATTAAGTACTCGAACATGAAACACTTAGAGTGGTATTTATGCTTGTTCGTTGTCCTTTAATGAATGGTTACAACACTTAAATGAAGTACTCGGAGAAGAAACTCTTCTCGTTGTAAGATATGATGCGTTGTGGAGTTTTCTTGAAAGGTTACCACACATAAATGAAATGCTATGATCAGAAACACTTCTTAGTAGGATATGATCCTTTGTGGTGTTTTCGTTAATGTTTACTACCCATAAATGAAGTACTCATATAATAAACACTTGTCGGAGTAGGGTAAGATGCTTTGTGATGTTTTATTTCATGTTTACCACCCAGCAATTAAGTACATTGATCGGAATCATTCATAAATGAAGTACTCGGACATGAAACACTTAGAGTGGTATTTATTCTTGTTCGTTGTCCTTTAAAGAATGGTTAAAACACTTAAATGAAGTACTCGGAGAAGAAACTCTTCTCGTGGTAATATTTGATGGTTTGTAGAGTGTTCTTGAAATGTTACCACTCACAAATGAATTATTATGATTAGAAACACTTTTTAGTACGATATGATGCTTTGTGGTGTTTTCTTTAATGTTTACTACCCATAAATGAAGTACTCATATAATAAACACTTGTCGGAGTAGGGTAAGATGCTTTGTGATGTTTTATTTAATGCTTACCACCCATCAATTAAGTACATTGATCGAAATCACTCCTAAATTAAGTACTCGGATATCAAACACTCAGTGTGGTATTTATGCTTCTTCGTTGTGTTTGAATGAATTGTTACAACACTTAAATGAAGTACTCGGAGAAGAAACTCTTCTCGTGGTAATATTTGATGGTTTGTAGAGTGTTTTTGAAATGTTACCAGTCACAAATGAATTATTATGATTAGAAACACTTTTTAGTACGATATGATGCTTTGTGGTGTTTTCTTTAATGGTTACCACCCATAAATGAAGTATTCAGATAAGAAACACTTCTCGTAGTAGGATAAGATGCTTTGTGATGTTTTATTTCATGTTTACCACCCAGCAATTAAGTACATTGATCGGAATCATTCATAAATGAAGTACTCGGACATGAAACACTTAGAGTGGTATTTATTCTTGTTCGTTGTCCTTTAAAGAATGGTTAAAACACTTAAATGAAGTACTCGGAGAAGAAACTCTTCTCGTGGTAAGATATGATGCGTTGTGGAGTTTTCTTGAAAGGTTACCACACATAAATGAAGTGCTATAATCAGAAACACTTCTTAGTAGAATATGATCATTTGTGGTGTTTTCTTTAATGTTTACTATCCATAAATGAAGTACTCACATAATAAACACTTGTCGGAATAGGGTAAGATGCTTTGTGATGTTTTATTTAATGCTTAACACCCATCAATTTAGTACATTGGTCGAAATCACTCCTAAATTAAGTACTCGGACATGAAACACTTAGTGTGGCATTTATGCTTCTTCGTTGTGTTTTAATGAATGGTTACAACACTTAAATGAAGTACTCGGAGAAGAAACTCTTCTCGTGGTAATATTTGATGCTTTGTAGATTGTTCTTGAAATGTTACCACTTACAAATGAATTATTACGATTAGAAACACTTTTTAGTACGGTATGATGCTTTGTGGTGTTTTCTTTAATGGTTACCACCCATAAATGAAGTATTCAGATAATAAACACTTTTCGTAGTAGGATAAGATGCTTTGTGATGTTTTATTTCATGTTTACCACCCTGCAATTAAGTACATTGATCGGAATCATTCATTAATGAAGTACTCGGACATGAAACACTTAGAGTGGTATTTATGCTTGTTCGTTGTCCTTTAATGAATGGTTACAACACTTAAATGAAGTACTCGGAGAAGTAACTCTTCTCGTGGTAAGATATGATGCGTTGTGGAGTTTTCTTGAAAGGTTACCACACATAAATGAAGTGCTATAATCAGAAACACTTCTTAGTATAATATGATCCTTTGTGGTGTTTTCTTTAATGTTTACTACCCATAAATGAAGTACTCACATAATAAACACTTGTCGGAGTAGGGTAAGATGCTTTGTGATGTTTTATTTAAAGCTTACCACCAATCAATTAAGTACATTGATCGAAATCACTCCTAAATTAAGTACTCGGACATCAAACACTTAGTGTGGTATTTATGCTTCTTCGTTGTGTTTTAATGAATGGTTACAACACTTAAATGAAGTACTCGGAGAAGAAACTCTTCTCGTGGTAATATTTGATGGTTTGTAGAGTGTTTTTGAAATGTTACCAGTCACAAATGAATTATTATGATTAGAAACACTTTTTAGTACGATATGATGCTTTGTGGTGTTTTCTTTAATGGTTACCACCCATAAATGAAGTATTCAGATAAGAAACACTTATCGTAGTAGGATAAGATGCTTTGTGATGTTTTATTTCATGTTTACCACCCAGCAATTAAGTACATTGATCGGAATCATTCATAAATGAAGAACTCGGACATGAAACACTTAGAGTGGTATTTATGCTTGTTCGTTGTCCTTTAATGAATGGTTACAACACTTAAATTAAGTACTCGGAGAAGAAACTCTTCTCGTTGTAAGATATGATGCGTTGTGGAGTTTTCTTGAAAGGTTACCACACATAAATGAAATGCTATGATCAGAAACACTTCTTAGTAGGATATGATCCTTTGTGGTGATTTCGTTAATGTTTACTACCCATAAATGAAGTACTCATATAATAAACACTTGTCGGAGTAGGGTAAGATGCTTTGTGATGTTTTATTTAATGCTTACCACCCATCAAATAAGTACATTGATCGAAATCACTCCTAAATTAAGTACTCGAACATGAAACACTTAGAGTGGTATTTATGCTTGTTCGTTGTCCTTTAATGAATGGTTACAACACTTAAATGAAGTACTCGGAGAAGAAACTCTTCTCGTTGTAAGATATGATGCGTTGTGGAGTTTTCTTGAAAGGTTACCACACATAAATGAAATGCTATGATCAGAAACACTTCTTAGTAGGATATGATCCTTTGTGGTGTTTTCGTTAATGTTTACTACCCATAAATGAAGTACTCATATAATAAACACTTGTCGGAGTAGGGTAAGATGCTTTGTGATGTTTTATTTCATGTTTACCACCCAGCAATTAAGTACATTGATCGGAATCATTCATAAATGAAGTACTCGGACATGAAACACTTAGAGTGGTATTTATTCTTGTTCGTTGTCCTTTAAAGAATGGTTAAAACACTTAAATGAAGTACTCGGAGAAGAAACTCTTCTCGTGGTAATATTTGATGGTTTGTAGAGTGTTCTTGAAATGTTACCACTCACAAATGAATTATTATGATTAGAAACACTTTTTAGTACGATATGATGCTTTGTGGTGTTTTCTTTAATGTTTACTACCCATAAATGAAGTACTCATATAATAAACACTTGTCGGAGTAGGGTAAGATGCTTTGTGATGTTTTATTTAATGCTTACCACCCATCAATTAAGTACATTGATCGAAATCACTCCTAAATTAAGTACTCGGATATCAAACACTCAGTGTGGTATTTATGCTTCTTCGTTGTGTTTGAATGAATTGTTACAACACTTAAATGAAGTACTCGGAGAAGAAACTCTTCTCGTGGTAATATTTGATGGTTTGTAGAGTGTTTTTGAAATGTTACCAGTCACAAATGAATTATTATGATTAGAAACACTTTTTAGTACGATATGATGCTTTGTGGTGTTTTCTTTAATGGTTACCACCCATAAATGAAGTATTCAGATAAGAAACACTTCTCGTAGTAGGATAAGATGCTTTGTGATGTTTTATTTCATGTTTACCACCCAGCAATTAAGTACATTGATCGGAATCATTCATAAATGAAGTACTCGGACATGAAACACTTAGAGTGGTATTTATTCTTGTTCGTTGTCCTTTAAAGAATGGTTAAAACACTTAAATGAAGTACTCGGAGAAGAAACTCTTCTCGTGGTAAGATATGATGCGTTGTGGAGTTTTCTTGAAAGGTTACCACACATAAATGAAGTGCTATAATCAGAAACACTTCTTAGTAGAATATGATCATTTGTGGTGTTTTCTTTAATGTTTACTATCCATAAATGAAGTACTCACATAATAAACACTTGTCGGAATAGGGTAAGATGCTTTGTGATGTTTTATTTAATGCTTAACACCCATCAATTTAGTACATTGGTCGAAATCACTCCTAAATTAAGTACTCGGACATGAAACACTTAGTGTGGCATTTATGCTTCTTCGTTGTGTTTTAATGAATGGTTACAACACTTAAATGAAGTACTCGGAGAAGAAACTCTTCTCGTGGTAATATTTGATGCTTTGTACATTGTTCTTGAAATGTTACCACTTACAAATGAATTATTACGATTAGAAACACTTTTTAGTACGGTATGATGCTTTGTGGTGTTTTCTTTAATGGTTACCACCCATAAATGAAG